>JANZLC010028164.1:0-21786 GCA_026413385.1 Erythroxylum gracilipes
TTGAAAACCCCAAAACAAACACTACTTTTTGGAATTATTCCATTCCTTCATTCCCAAACCCTCAAACCAAACGCCCCTAAAGGTATTGTCCTCTCTCTTTTGCAAATGGAATGGATAATTCACTGTCAGGTGAGGAGTGTGAGTCTTCAACGAATGATCATGGACCCACTTCAGTCATCTGTGTATGATCATGGTTTGAACGGTCAAGCTTCAAATCATTGGTGCTCATGTGAAACATAGGATGCTACCTCTTTCGCACCAATCTCCTTTGCTTTTATGTATGTATGGCTTTTGTAAAATTTTCTCCCTTGTGGCCGCTGCTTCTTTTTTCATTCTAAATTAGCCTTTCGCCATTTTGAAGATGATCAAATGCACCTTTAATTAAATCTATTACTTACCATTGGGAAAATTGAATTTATTGATAAGCCAAACAAAAAGGAAGAAACAATGGGTTTCTTCGCAGATTTGTTCCATTCCATAATCAATTGTATACTTTCTTGTGGCATGCCAACTTGGTTACTTAACTGTGAAACAAAAATATTTTAATTGCTTTTGGTTCTTAATCACTCCGTCGTGATTCAACGAAATTATTTGAAGTTAGGGACCTCAATTTTTATTAAAGAACAAACAATGGAAACCATATGTAAAGAAATCATCATTGGATTAAAATTAATAACATTAAGAACATCGTCGTATGAGCTACATACTCCAAAGGCAAATAAGATTAAACAATAGTATATAACGATTAGTAGATTGTAATAACTGTTAGCTGACAGCAGATCGATATAATTTATTTGATTAGCGGATAATATCAACTATTTATTTAAAAATATTTAATAAAATTAACTATTCAGTATTAACTGCTTATGTGTAAATTTACTTATAAAAACATAACTTTAAAAATTTTATGAAGATACGAAGATTTATCATATTTCTACTTTTTTATTAGCATGACATAAACTTCAAAGCACGTATAAGAAAAAAAAAGGTTAGATTATGCACCTTAGACTAGTTGCTTTTGTGACTAAATTATGAGTAAATTAGAATGGTGAGATATACTAATGTAGAATCAACATAGACAATACCTACTTATTAGGCGTTTCTCAAATTTTTTATCATAAAATTTACTCAATTATTTCAATTATCCTTATGTTTACTTTTAAAGTTATTCGTTTAGTTGTCTTTATGTTCACTTTCAAAGTTAAAGGAATAAATATATAATGAAATGATAATTCTTTGTACATTTCGACTCAAATTTAATATTAATTTAATTTTAAAAATTAAAATTAAAAGTATTAAATTAAAAGTATTAAATTTAATTTAATAATTTATAATAACTTTTTGATATAATAATATTTTTTAAACACTTTTTTATATAAGTGTTTTTAAAATTAGCAAATTAAGTTTGATCCGCTAACACAATTTATTAATTATTAAACATAATTATCATCACTTTAACGTAATCAAACAACTAAAATCTTTGAAAAAAAAGCTGCCATTTACTAATCTAAGGCTATAGTCTAGTTCACTTCCAACCAACCCCGTTGCGATTTGGGAGAGAGAGAGAGACAGACAGAGGTGCAGTAGATCATAATTGTACACTTATGCCTTGCGTGCAACTCCTCTCGCACGCACGTATCAAAACACTCTTTCGCTCCTTCTCTTTTGCTTTTGCTGTTTTTTGTCTATTGATGGATGCCCCCACTTAGACTCCCCCTTCTTTTACTTTTAGAATACAGTACAGGGACATTTCTGTCAATTTCATTCCATATAACCTGAGCCTTTTTAATCCTCCACGCTTAATGTTTCATCCTCCACACTTGATGTTTCCTCCTTCACTCTCTACTCTCATTCTCTCTCTACGACCAAGTAACAGCAGCAGTAGCCATCTTCGCTTTTCTTCGCCTTTATTGAGATTTCAGTTTCTTACAAGCCACGTTTTTACTTAGATCTGGTTTCTTACGAATCCTGTGTATTAATGTAAGGCTCCTTCCCTTTTTCTACGTTGATTTTTGGTTTGAGGACTTGTTGTATTCGGACTTTTGGTGCTTGATCGTAGTCTTTTGTAATGGATCTTTGGATTTTTTATGCTCGATCTCTCTGTTGCTTTGATTGAAGTTTTCTTTTTCAGATTTCTGCTCTTTGCTGGTATTTAGTTATGTTTATCTGAAGACGTTTGTTCTCTCTCTTGAATCACTTCGTTTATGGCTTTTGCATTACCTGCTGCTTTTCTGTTGTTTTGTTCCTGTTGTGTTTGTTGGAGCTTAATTTGCAAGTTTTGTTTTTTAATGGTGCGTTTTCATCTTCGCACAAGAAAGCTTAACCCTGTTGTTCCAGAACTTTAAGGTGATTGTTACTCGTAACAGCATATGGCCTAATTGGGAGCAAGGAGATCGAATTGCTTGATTATTTTTATTTTTGACACATTTCTATCACTCGAGTAGACTCTTGTCTTGTAACGATTTATTTTCCAAAAAGAGATGCCTGCTTGTTTGGAGAAGATAATTGCAAGTACTTCGTCTTTATGCTGTCTCTCTGTTTCTGCCTGGCAAGTTTATGAATCTTTTTTACTAATATTTGCTGTTTATACATCTGGGGTCTTAGAATCTAGTTACTTTTTGCATTTGAATCACTTCCATGATTTCGTGTAAGAGATATGGTTTTGACATTTGAGTTCTGTTTTTGCAGAAATCTAGAATATTTTGATTGGGAGGTCACTGTGGCGTTTCTTTTGGGACGAGAAACAGGATGCTGTGGTTGTTGAGTCTATCTGTTGATGTATATCGCAAAGTCATCTCTTTGAACCTCCATTGCAGAGTGATCCTGTAACTCGTTTGTTTTACGGATCAAAATTTCCATTAGCCTCCCACTTATTCTATCAGTCATTTTCCATGGGATCCACTTTTTTCATCGTCATTCCCTGTTATGTACTCCAAATTAGCTGAACATTGTCCGATCAATCATCTATACGGACTGATTCATTCGTCCATTTACTGGTCTCTCTCATTTATAACTTTTCAATAACAAGTAAATCTAGCTTTCAGTTGTTCAATTGGCATCGCCCCCACTTGACGAACAGGGAGTGTTATTTTACCATTCCGTGAACGATTGTGTTCTTGGTGTTTCGGTACTTTGAGGGGTTGGGTGAGTAGAATGGTGTGCCAAGCAGCGAGCCAAACAAATTTTCGCGCATTGAAACACGAAAATGGAACTGCTGGAAATGCCACCATTATAGTTAGAGTCATAGCATGTTTTCAACCACTTCAGGATTGCCAGGTTAGTGGAGTATAAATCTTATTCCTCAAGCCAACGTTTTTTTGGAGGATAATTACTCTAATACAGTTTGTTTTATTCACTGATACTTACTTTTCTTGTTGATTTTTTTTGCAGGCTGAATACTTCCGTCATTTGCTTAAACCTGTTACGTAGATTTAGTTTTGGTTCTGTTTTCAAGTTAAGCTGGAGACTTTTGTTTTTGCCAATATTCCTTTAAAACACAGCTAGTGATTGCCGACTCCTACTACTGCTGCTATAAGCCATCTTCTGGTATGTAATACTTATATCTCGCCCTATTGTTTAACATTGAACGTTATGTTCTCTTGTTATTTTTGATTTTTACAAATCAAATTTGAACATTTGTTGTTAGGTGATTGCTTTGATCGGATGGGGAAAGACTTTGAAACTTGGTTTCCCCGGCATCAATTTGGTTGGCAATTACCCAGTCTGAATTCCATTGCTGCTCCAATGCAATCGGCGCAGCAAAATACCTTTCCTTGGGTTTTTAATCCTGGCACTGCCATTGTCTCTAACAACCAAAATTTGCCTACATATCCATTCCATGAGCTTCCTCACCCTCAGGTTGGTCAAACCAATGAACCTCATCGCTGGTTTTATTGTTTGCCTCGATTCAGACAGGCCTTCACACCTGCTTCAGACAGCTACATGAAGCAGAAAGTACCTACTGCTACATCCGAGAAATGTATGGAGTCCATTACGCCTAAGGCTGAAACTGGATCTGTTCAGAAGAGATTCCTTGTTTTTGATCAGTCAGGTGATCAAACTACTTTGATCTTCAGTTCTGCACTTGGCAATCCCGTCCAGTGCTTCACTTCCTGCAGTGCAAAACCAAATGGCCTTTTTAATTTGGGCAAAGAAAACGTGGGGGAGAATGAAACTTTGAGACGTGTTTCAACCTATGAATTGGATGAGAACTATGGAACTGATACGAAAAGTGAGATGCGCGAGGATACAGAAGAGCTGAATGCTTTGCTCTACTCGGATGATGATAGTGATTACACGGGGGACGATGAGGTTACCAGCACAGGTCATTCACCTAGTACAATGACAGCTCATTGTAAGCACTATTGGTACGAGGGAAGCATGGAAGAGGTTGCTAGTTCAGACGGCTCAAGTAAAAAGCGAAAACTGTACAACGGATTCGATAGTGATGTACGATCACTCATGGACACAGCTAGTTCTGTGAGGGGTGTCAGAAGTTCTGAGTTCGAGGACCACGCAGAATCTAGATGTGTCAATGGCAACAACTCCTCGGCAAGTGAAATGGGTTTAGAGTTTAGCAACAAGAGAACGAGGAAAGAAAGGATTCGAGAGACAGTGAGCATTCTGCAGAGCATAATTCCAGGTGGAAAGGGCAAGGATGCAATAGTGGTTCTCGATGAGGCCATTCATTACTTGAAATTCTTGAAGCATAAAGCCAAGGAACTGGGACTTGGTTCTACATGAACTGTGATAACCTTATCCCGGTACTGTGATTTACTGCTAGACAGTCCCAGATAATAATTATTTATAAGTCTGATAACTGTGTGAAGAGAATAAACAAGGACCCGGGTCGAGAAAGGTTTGACACAAGATTGAAACTTTCTTCATAAAAAAGAAAAAAAGAAAAAATGCAGATTGAAAGATGGCTAGAACAGTCTTTCTTCAATGTCTGAGGTGGTGGAAAAGACGAAGATGTTTTGGGTTCTTCTGCAAATTGTTCATGGTGTCGGTCTCTAGAAGGAAGAAGAGGGGAGTGAAGCAGGGGCAGGGCGTATTAATATTATTGGGCAGTAAAGGGGAGGTGAATCATTAAGCGGATGTGTCTTAGGGTTTGGGGATAGTAAGCACTCTGTCACTCACATTTGAAAACTGATTATGCGCAAGGGGGACCCGCCCCCGAACCCCAAGAAAGGAGGACTAGGCTCAGTAATTAGGTGGTGGGGGACCTGATCCCTAACCCAACTAAACTCCACTCGTGCTTTCTTCTAGCCCTTTTTGTTTTGTTGTGATGCTTATTTTCCCTTTGCGAGGTTTTACTTGTGCGTCTGCTGCACGAGCTAGGGCCTCTTTATCTTACAAGTTGCTGCGCTTTATCTTTGTAATTTGACATGACCGTTCAAGTCATGTTTGTGGAAAGGCTTTTGTTTTTGCCTGGTTTGTATGTAAGATTGGGATTCGCATGCTTGTTGCTTATGTAATTGATTGAATTGGTTGGATGTAATTTGAGGTGGGCTTGGGTTTTTGTGGTTGTCTTCATTCTTGTGTACTCACCTCGCATGCAAATATTGGTAACATGAGACAGTCTCTTGTTGAGTCTTGAGTTTGGTGTATGTGGGGGCCGATTGGTTTGGTGCATCCCATCCCATGTCTCTAATTGTCAACTTGTTTTCACAAAAAAGTAGACACCCCTAGTCGAAGCGCTGAATATGCTATTGCTAATGTAATGGGATAATTATGGTATGATTTAAGTGGAGGATGTTGGTCTTAATGCGCTTAGCTAATTATTATCTTAGAGCTATACCCATGGTTTGAGTAAGCAAATACAAATAAAAGAAAAGGAATTGCGAATAGAAGTATGAATAGTTAGTTCAAAGATCCTTTTGCTTTTTCTGGTGTTGCAGGGTGTTTTAAGAGTGTATGACGATTTCTTTTGAGGCCTAAGTGGTGTTTGGGCCCAAACCAAACCTCGTGTGATTGTGACCTGTATCTTATTGTTGTATTGTAGCTGCGATCCCAATTCCCAATCTCAGTAGAGAAGTGTAGAATCATGACGAGCCAGCCAGCCAGCCACCTTAAACATCCATATTATTAATTTATTACGCCTCGCCTCGTCTCTTCGTTGGTACATATTAGTCCTTGACGTGGTTTGCGGTGAAAATCGGGGCGTACGTACACACGCACTAACTAGCTTCACTTTACCCATGATGTTAGATTATCGCGTGGTTGGATCAGATAAGGAGACACGTTCTGATCTATATACTGCTTTTTAACCGATTTAGGGTTTTTGTAATTTCTCGTCTCTCCCGAGTTTCCTGTCAATGGATTCTTACGGTTTCCACGACGGCAATATTTTTAACTTGCTCCACGGAAGATACCTCGATGTTCGCCAGGTAAATTTCTGTTCATTTGCTTACACCTCGATCTTCTACTTCTTTTCTTTGTTCGATTTTTTGGGGTCTTGTTTTGTTTGCTTTAGATTTTGATCAAGTGCAATTCAAGGCACTGTGGTGATTTTAAATGCGCTTTGTAGGTTGTTACACTGATTTTCAATCCATACGCTTGTGTTGTTGCTACTCAAGTATCCTAGTTAGCTATTGAAGCCTGCTTTTTAAATGATATTTTTTTTTTCTTCTAAACATTTTGTCATACTCGTGTTTAGAAATTGCAGCAACCAGACATTTTGGGTTGGGACACCGAGTCTGTGATTCTTTCCTTTTCCATTTCTTTCATTTTGTACTCATATGCATATCTGTGTAATGAATAGTATCTCACGTTGGCTGTTGTTGTTAAATTTTTGTCATCCCATTGAATACGAAGTTTGATTAATGACGTATTTGACAGAAATCTTAAGGTTTTTCTGTTTCTTTGCTTAATGTAGGATGTTAACCAGCGCTTGCGGATGCATTCATCATTGATACGCAGACTATCGCAAGACAAGGAATTGGAGGTGCATATGATTTACGTTAAGTATTACATTATTGTCGATAAACATAATCTTCTAAATATCGCAGTGAGTCTCTTTGCTGGGAGAAGTTCTAACTTTGTATGATTAAAGTATCTGCCAAGCATTAGAACGATGCTGCTGTACTAAATCGAACAGATCTTATTATCAGTTTATTCTTCTCCTCCAATCTGTCTCTATTAAGCGTCACTTGAACTGTTTAATATGTTCATTTACTCCCTCCCTTATATTTGTTTTGCTCTGCTTATATTTTAGACACTTGAGCCCACAGGATCAGTAATTTAAAAGCTCTATCCGTTTGAAATACTTAGTGGTTTTCTTGCAGTTTTCCATAATTATGTGTTTTAGTAGAAATTTACTCTTAGAATCTCTGTCTGTTTTGATGGTGCTGTCTCTCACATCTACAGGGGCATCAGGGTTGTGTCAATGCTATAGCTTGGAATTCCAAAGGGTCACTTTTGATATCTGGGTCAGATGATACACGGGTACAAACTTCTGTATATTTGTAGAGTTTACAGAAGTCCACATTGCATACCAAACAGAAAGAAAATAGGAGAGGACAACAAATTCATTGAGTAAAGGCATGCTTGTGTGTGAGATCTTAATGTTCTTATTTGTGTCACTGCAGCATATGAGACCTACTCTGTTGCCAGGCTTTCGTGGTTTTGGTTATATGTGGTTAAGGACTATCTAGGTATGCAATAACCGAGTAGAAACCTGGTTGAATATATAACCGGTTAAAGGTGATCTAGGCATCTTAAAAATGCCTTGATAAACATGTGGTGCGATTAAAGTTTACCATAACACATTAATGCTCAATCAAATTCTGTGTTCTTGGTCTAACTTGTTGTCTTGTGGGAGAGGAAGTTTCTTGTATGTATTTTCAAACCTCTTTTATCCTTTTCGTTATTCCTTCATTTTTCCTACACTGCTGGGCAAAAGTGTTTTTGAGCTGTTTCAAATTTTAGGAAAAGAGAATGTGGATGAACTAGCTGATGGGGCGGAGGGAAGGATGACCTTGTAAATCTGATGAGCTTAGAACAGGATAGGTTAAGGTAGCTTGAAAATAGATGTGGGAATAAAATGTTGGTTGGGATGCAGGAGTATACTTTCCATTTTATCCTTCTTTTGGTATTTGCATGTTGGAGATTGTGTATGAGTGCAAACCAACATGAAGTAGTGGAGAGACAGCCTTCTATGGACAAGAAATGGAAGCTTTTTTTTGCTTGCTTTCCAGTAGACATGCGCTTCCAATTTTTCAGTAGAAAATAGTTGCTGACACTTGAGATTTCTGCAGATGAATATCTGGAGCTACACTTGTCAAAAGCTATTGCATTCTATTGATACTGGGCATTCTGCAAACATATTCTGTACAAAATTTATACCCGAAACATCTGATGAGCTTGTGGTGTCTGGAGCTGGGGATGCAGAGGTACAGTTGAAATTTCAATATAAGTGGATGATATTTCCTTAACTTCCTGGAACTTGTCTTAATTTCCTGGAACTTGTCTAACTCCCTTTTCCTGCAGGTTCGCTTATTCAATTTATCGCAGACAAGTGCGAGGAGTGTTGATGATAACGCAGTTGCTCCATCTGCTCTGTACCAGTGTCACTCTAGAAGAGTGAAAAAGTTATCTGTAAGATTTCAGTTTGTGAATACATTGAATATCAATATAGTTTTACTTTCTGCATTGGTTGACTTTCATCTGTTTTGTAATGAAGGTTGAAGTTGGAAACCCTCATGTTGTTTGGAGTGCTAGTGAAGATGGGACACTGAGACAGCATGACTTTCGCGAGTGTTCTACTTGTCCACCAGCTGGATCTTCTCCCCAGGAATGTCGCAATGTTCTAGTGAGTTTAAAAAAGTTGAAGAAAATTTCAATTATCTTTAATTTGAATTTGGTCTTATGGTGTAAAAGCTTTGATTACGTTCTTAGAAAGGTGTGTCTCCTAGTGGTCAATTGCTCTGTATCGTGTAATCTATACAGGCTTTTTTCAGGTTAAAGATCAGTGTGATCATTGTAATTCTCTTACAATATCATAATCTGCATCTGGTAATGACCATGGCACTATTGCGAACTTGTTACCTCTTGTTGAAGACGTCAGTAGAACAATGAAAAGCATTGATGATTTGCTAGTGGATTTCCTTTGGAGTCTACCATAAACATTTCAGTATATAATGAAGGCAATCGATATGCTTGATGGCAAGGATTACATGTAGAGGAGATAACATTATAATTCTACATTCTCTGATAATTTGTTTACAGAATTGACTAGCAGTATGGCTTAAGATGTTTGGTCCTATAAAGAATGATCCAGTTAATTATCAAAAATTTGATCTATCAATTGAATAAACTATGAGGCTGTTTATCTTTTCCTTTGTAACTTGTGAAAGTAATTTATTAGCAGAAGTTAAGCTGCAAATGTAAATAGAAGATTCAAAAGGCCTGTTAAGGCAGTTGTTGGTTGTTCATGGACTAGGATACTAAAGAATAACTGACATCTAGTTCCCATATTAGCTGCACCAAACAAAATGAGGGGGCTGATATGTATCATCGAGTTTGATAGAGCCTATATGCTTTTTGTATTGCTTTTCAGTTGTTACCCTGTACTTTGAGTAACGTCCATTATCTAGTTCTAATGGTTGTGTGTCACTTACAGCTCGACTTACGTTGTGGAATGAAAAGGTCATTAGCTGATCCTCCTAAGCAGACCTTGGCCCTAAAATCTTGCGATATCAGTACTAGTCGGCCTCACTTGCTCCTAGTCGGTGGCAGGTGCTATTTCCAACAGGGAAGATTTGAGTTACTTTTTTTTTTTCCCCATCATTAATGTGGAAATATTGAAATCTTAACCTTTGATATGTAGTGATTCCTTTGCTCGGCTGTATGATAGAAGGATGTTGCCTCCTCTAACCTCTTGTCGGAGGAGAATGTCTCCACCTCCTTGTGTTGGCTATTTTTGCCCAATGCATCTTTCTGAACGTGTGAGTTCGAAATTGTAGACTGTTATGTGAATTACTTCTAAATACACATGCTGAAGTTGACTATTATAACTGATCAAAATGAAATAAATGTCCTTTGAATATGTTACTATTTGTTTACTAAAGGGTTTCTTATGGCTCTTGTAAACATGTCACAAGATTATGGTAACTTTTAGTTTTCCATTGTTCTTAATTTTCTTATGATTTTCCCTCTCCCTCTCTCTCTCTGTATATATATATAATACATAATACACACACACACACGCACGCACACAAAAATAGAAGAAATATCAACTAGTAGCTAAAACTCACATAAACTAGGAAATATGGGCTGTTGAGTGTTGTTAGGCTGCTGGAATATCACATTTTAGGTCTAGATTTCAACTTAGGTTGTTGGAATTTTGAGTTGGATTAGTTTGAATTTTAGGATTTGATTGATGGAAATTTAGGCTAGAGTTTTAGGCCTTGATATAGCTGGAATTTTAGCGTGGTAAACAAGTAATGGAGGGTAGGAAATCAATCTTATAAGAAAACATCACACTTTCTAATTGAGAACTTAAGGTTATACGCAAAATTTAGAGTATCTTATTCTTGAAAGGTTAAGTACACATATTTATAGAAGTTTTTAGAATCCTTATTCTAGTAGGAAAAGGCTCCTAACTAAAATTTAAAGCATAAATTTGAATCCTATTCTAATAAGGATTCTTTATTCATAGATAAGCTTAAGTCCTCAACAAATTAGTACAATATATCTGACATTATTACACCCTATCTAATAAAGAAAACTTAGCATAAAGTAATTTTATTTCATCCCTTGTTGCCCTTTCTATTCCTTTAATTCCCGTTTTTCATTCCACCAAAATAAAGCCTGTGGTTGACTAATACTCCCTCTTTTACTTTGTTTATTAACTCTAAAATCTTTTGCATCAGTGTGTGTGTGTGTGTGTGGCTACGTGTACATGCCTGGATGATTTAAACAGAACTTGTCATAGAAGATCAAACTTTCTCCTTTCTCTTATCAGGGACGTTCAAGCTTGCACCTAACTCATGTTACTTTCAGTCCAAATGGAGAGGAGGTTCTCCTTAGTTATAGTGGGGAGCATGTATACCTAATGAATGTTGATCATGGTATGTTTCTTCGTCTTGTGAGATTGGATTTTCTGCCCAGATGGTAATGGTACTTGATAATCTAATCCTTAGTTTAATTTTCTAGTTGCCTATGGTCTTCCTGGAATCGGAAGCTTAACTTGTGACCTTTAGCATTCACAAGTGTAATGGATCGCTGTTGGGAAATTTTCTTTTGTTGTAATTTTTCAACGTTAATTTTGTTTTCTTGTAACTTTTCAAAGTTCTGTCAAATTCCCTTTGTTCTTTCATCCTCACTTAATTTATTAATTCTTTGTTATACTGGTTGTTATTGGGTCAATTGTTATCGAATTTAGCTGAATGATGTATGAAGTACTTCTTTGCAGGTAGTGGAAATGCCATGCAGTACAATATAGGAGACCTTACAAAGCTGACCACCTTCACTCCGTCGTTTAATGGGCTAGAATTGCAGTGGCTACCACCTGATCTACCCAGAGCTATTAGGAGTTCTAAAAGCAATTCTGTGGTGTGTTTTCATATTTTGGTTTGCTTTATTCTTTATTCTGTTTCTGTTTATCAATATTATCCATGCTGACATGGTTGTTACAGCTTGAGAAATGCAGGAAGCTGATTCAATATGCTGAAAAATGCTTAGAGGAAGGGGCAAATTATTTTTCTGGAATTGAAGCTTGTGACAAAGTTCTGGATGGTGATGGTGATGGTCGTGGTCATGGTCATGATATTGATCCCATGCTTAGGCATGAAGGCCTCTGCATTCGTGCAGCATTGTTACTGAAGGTTTCTGACAGGCTTTATTGAATAACAGTTTTTCATTTCCTTTATATTTTACCAATTGTGTTGTTTGTGCTGTAATTTTCAGCGGAAGTGGAAGAATGATGTGCACATGGCCATAAGGGATTGCTATAGTGCTCGTAGAATCAACAGTTCTTCCTTTAGAGCTCTCTACTATATGTCCGAAGCTTTGTCACAGGTATGCTTATAATAGTAATCTGTCGATTCATCTTTTGCAACACCCACTACTAACTGTGTAGTTTCTGCTTCATTAATCGTTCATGTTGCTGCAGACATAGCATTTATTTAAGTGTTGCAATTTTCTTTGAATATGGTCTTTCTAGTTCCAGTTATTTAGATCATTTTCCTCATAGGGATGGAAATTGGGTTAATAAGATAACCAAGTTCAAAATTGTCAAATTTGCGCTTTTTTTTTTTAATTTACTTGTTGCCTCTTAACCATGTGTGCATATGCTTGTAATTTTGTATGTATATGTGCAATTTGTGTATCAAACTTGCAAAAAGATAGCAACTTTTTGTGGTTTACATGCATCTTTGACTACTTTTAGTGTTATACAATCACTTCTTGTTACACACATTGTAGGAAATTTTTTTTTGTAAACATTATGCGGCAGACGGTTTAGAGAGATTAATTATTATATACCGAGCCTAAGATGGCTGACTGAACCTTGCGAAGGGGTTTTTTGTTCTAAAAGAGGGACATATAAGTGTCTGGTTTTGCTTGCTGCATATATCGTGATATTGAACTGCTAATGGTACTTAGGTTTCCCTTGGCTGTTATAGCTCAGTTGCTGATTAATTAACTTACTGCAGTTGGGAAAATATAAGGAGGCTTTACAGTTTGCCCTTGCTGCCCAACGCTCTGCACCCTCCAACACTGAGATGTCTGAATGGGTGGAGAACATCAAAAAGAATCTTGCTTCAGGTTTTTGTTCTGGTTGTCCTACTCGCTGGAAATTTTCTTTGAAAAATGAAACATGAGAAAGGATGTCAAGTCTTTAGTTATTCTACCATCATTTTAGTACCAGTAGCTATGAAAGTACTTATCTATAAATATTATTCTTTCCTTTTGAGAGTAGAACTTCATCTAATTGCATATTTGTTTGACTAGCTGAAGCTGAAAAGATTAATAAGACAAACGATGGAGTTCCAAGGCCTGAACCTAGAAGTGGTAGAGCACTGTCATTGAGTGACATACTTTATCGATCAGAGGCTAATAGTGATGCTTCACAAGATGCTCCTAGGTCTGAAAGGGAAGATTCTGACTATGACGAGGAACTGGAATTGGACTTTGAAACATCCGTTCCAGGTGATGAAGCTCGTGATATTCATTCCAACATTCTTCATGGAAGTCTAAATCTCAGAATTCATAGAAGAGGTGATTCAACTAGAGAAACAAGCTGCACAAATGGCTCATGTGGGTCTCCTTCATCCTCACAAAGTGATCGAACGCCTTATCAGGTTCACACTCTGATCTTCATTAAATGTTTTGTTTCCAGTTATCCATTATACATTAAGAGAAAACAATTTCTTATTTTTCAGTACCGAACTTGGAACTCATGGGAATGCTGTTCCTTAGGTTTGTTATGAAGGTGTTTAGTGTCAAGAAATGGCAATAATTGCTAGTATTTGTAAGATAGTCATACTGGATAATAGCCAATCCCCCTATGGTTATGCCAAGAATGGATTGTTAAATGGGTGAAACATGATGGAGGGAAAAATACTAATATCTTTTGGTTTTTAGGAAGTAGCTTAATGCTTTACTCCATACTTGATTTGACAAATTCTCTCTCTGTGCCTCACTTATGCATGCACACACAGCATTGTTATGTTAAAATACTTGAAAGTCGATATAGTATCAGATGTATACCTATCCGAGAATTGTTTGATGAACTTTGGACTTGCTGTCTCAATATTACTTCCTATAAATTTTGGAGTTCTCTATTGTTGCAGCTGACTCATTCATAAACTTTAAATATCTTTCAATCTAAGATTATTTCCTCATACTTATTTTATGTTGCAGCCAGAGGTAGCCTTTGATATGAAGCAGAGATACGTGGGCCATTGTAATGTTGGAACTGATATAAAACAAGCCAGCTTTTTGGGCCAAAGAGGTTACTTTTGTGATGAATTTTCTTTATTGCATGTCTTTTGTTTCTGCCTTCAGGTTTATCCGTTGTGTCTTGTTTGTCAGTTATTACTAGGGGTCCTGTATAACAATTAACAAGGTGCCTCGTTAGATTTGACTTGGATTTTGTTGTTGGGAAATTACTGTGATCTCGTTGATAACATATTTTAAAGTAGTTAATTTGGTTTATGGTTTTAATCAAACAATGTATAGGTGAATATGTGGCAAGTGGAAGTGATGATGGTAGATGGTTTATATGGGAGAAGCAAACTGGTAGACTAATAAAAATGTTACTAGGAGATGAAGCTGGTAATATGCCCTCCCTCTGGCAATACTATTCCTTTCCCAAAAGTTTATTATCTGTTGTTGATTAACCTGATTCACCTCCACTTCTCTCGACAGTTGTGAACTGTGTGCAGAGCCATCCATTTGACTGTGTTGTGGCAACCAGTGGGATTGATTACACAATAAAGGTGAGGACAGATGTATTTGGGTTCACCTACTAAGGTATAGTTTTCTGATTTTCCTGACATGTTACTGTAGATTTGGACTCCAAAGGCTCCTGTTCCGTCAATAGTGGCTGGGGGAGCAGCTGGACCTGAGACTTCTAATGTGTTGGAAGCTATGGAAAGCAATCAGCGTAGACTGTGTCATAATCGTGAAGCTATCCTGTAAGATTGGCATAGTCAAAGACTTTAGCATTTGAATTATAACATAATTCTGACTCATTCAATGGCAACCACCTTCACTAGGCGGGTTTTTCGTTTTTACAAGTTAATTGACATTTATGAGCACTTCTAAACACAAACCTAATGGGCTTTGACCTCAAGAAATGCAAAAATTATCACATAATAGTTATGTTCATAGATCATCATATATGTGAGAAAATTAGTGAAGGTCAATTCAAAACTAGCTCAGCTCATCTGTGACAACGGGATCGCATATCTTGAAGTCACAAACCTAATGGGCTTTGACCTCAAGAAATGCAAAACCTATCACATAATAGTTATGTTCCATAGATCAGCTTATCTGTGAGAAAATTAGTGAAGGCCAATTTAAAACTAGCTCAGCTCATCTGTGACAACGGGATTGCATATCTTGAAGTCACAAAGCTAATGGGCTTTGAGCTCAAGAAATGCAAAAGTTATCACATAATAGTTATGTTCCATAGATCAGCTTATCTGTGAGAAAACTAGTGAAGGCCAATTCAAAACTAGCTCAGCTCATCTGCGGCATCGGGATTGCATATCTTGAAGTCCCCTGCTCCCTTTCTCCCCAATTTCATGCTACACATTTCTGTTCTTAACATCAAGTGTTGAATAATCCTTTTTATTTGAGATACATTATTTATATCAAGTTTAGTTGTGCTTATGATGGTTATACAATGCTAGTTTCAGCCCCTTTGAATTATTGGAGCGTTTTCGGATGCACGACTTTTCAGAAGGATCTTTACACCCTTTTGAGTGTGCTCAGAGTTAAGCAGAGTTCAAAAATAAAAATGAGCTAATCAAATTTATATGGCGAGAAGTTTGTGAGTAACAAATTCCTCTCCTTCAAGTTTTATATATCTTACTGAAAGTGGCATTCTTAGTATCTTTGAAACTGAATTTATTGTACGTTGTTAATTGGTTTGGCCTTCTGTGTTCTTGTTTCTCCAAGTACCTTTTCTCCCAATTGGAGGAGCTCCCTTAGCTATAGGCCTGTGAATTCTATAGATTTTTGGACAGCCATTATCTCTTGAAAATTGCAACTCTTGAACTTCTGACATGTAAAACTTCATCATCCACAGGAAATGCTTCATTTTATTACCTTGAATGACATTTGTGCTCTAATTCATCTATGTGAAAAAGTGAACTTTATTCAATTTGTTCATGATTCAGCTCCTGGAAAGTATTTGCACAAACAGTAGACGTACTTTGCACAAAATTCAGTAGATGTAGGAAGATTAAGTTTGATATATGTGAATCTGTGTATAATATTAAAGATGTGACAGCTGAGGAATCAGAATACAGAACCGTTTCTTGAAGTGGATAAACTCAGAATGAGCAACCTCCCAAGGCTGCTCGACTTTCCTTCTACTATGCTATCACTTACAATAATATCATATCTGGCACACAAAGAAGACCAAGAATGAATGCGAGTTCTTAGGTATAAAAAGGTGTTGGCTGTTTTACGAGTCCAAGCTTTTAGTGCCTTGATACATCTACTATGTCTTGTTGATGCTGCTCTATGAGGATGTGACGAATTCTCTGGTGACCTGTTGAGGTTCATTTGAATGTAGTAGATCTTTGATTTGGATTGAGTTGAGGTCTGACATACATGCTTTAGATATTTTGTTTGAAGAAACAAAGTATGTTAATGACAGATCGTATGAACTAGATTTCTTATGTTATCAATACAAATGCAACCTAGTGGGCTGTAAATGAAGCAAATGTTTTGTTACAGGAGGGGATGAAAAACGGATGCAATTGACAGGGGTGGCGGTAGCAACTAGTTGACCTTGTAAGGGCTAGGGCACCCAACGTAGGGTCCAATCTAAATAAGGAGAAGATGGAGTAATATCTGTTGTTACTTTTTCATGAAAGTGAAATATCTCTCTCTCTCTCATTTTTCGTTGTAAATTTTGTAGAATATATCAATGTCTGGTGAAATATTTGTGTATCCTTTATATTGTACATAATTTTGAGCCAGAAAGAGTTATGCTTGAATGTGTAATGCTTTTCTGCTTTTGACCTTTTGTTTTTCTTCATCACTTCTTAATGATCGCATCATCAAGAACCAAGAAGATCCCCACCGTATCAACATTGTTGAAGAAATTGCTATTGAACATATGAACTGATTTTATCACCTGCTCAAGTTAAGAAGGATTGTTGGTGCATACATGAAGTTAAAATGAGGAACGACATCCTTAGCTTTTCTTTTGCACGTGCATATGGATGTGTGGAGATTGGACATCCTTTGAGATTAAGCTACCGTGTGAAACATGTGAAGAAGCAGATGTATGACACCAGTGTAATCGTGTGAGATCTCGTCTGCATTTGTTTATTGTTCAATAGTTCAAGTTTCACATATATTGTTGATTTTCTTGGGATTCCTGTTCGGACCTGTTTACTTTTTCTTCCAGTTATATTTTATGTTAATCTGACTCGCATAATGTTGGTCAAACAAGATGCAATCAGAGTATATAATAGTTGGTATTCTTAAATTGTATTGTCTTAATCATACCACGGCAGGTTCAGTTGGACCACCCAGGACTAAGAATCACCGTTTTTTGTGATATTATAAACGCACCGGACAATCTTCAAATGTGACTAGTTAGATCACATAATTAGGCAGCTATTTCTTGGCCTGCAAGTCTGACGAAATTCTGAAAACCGAAGTGGAATTCTTCCCGTTATCATTTCCTTTTCTTCCATCCTTTTTGGTTCAAAAACAAAGTGTTAGGAACTAGAGAAATTGAAGAACGCTTATTTGCTATAATATAAATAAAGAAGGAACCTTTGTAGGAAGAATTTTCAACTTTCAAGCACTCCATTCGATGCGCTAAGAAAAATTCCCGTCTTTTGTTTGACTAAATTCGGGAGCTTTAATTTGGATATTTGTTCATTCAAATATTTTGTTGTTCGAGTCTAAACCGAGGAAATGCGAAATTAAATTGTGGAAGGGTAGGGTAGGGTTTAAGAAGTGACTTAATGGTGTTTGATTGATCCCTTATAATCGGGTGGAGTGTGGGTCTAAGGGCCCTTTGCCAGTCTTCTTGCGGATTACACATTCCTGTGTGCAAGAATAAGCAATGCATCCCTAAGTGCAAGCTTTTTCTTAGGCTATTTCTTATCAGAGATCTTAATGAGAACTTACCATATGTTACAATGAATCATCCAATCCACTCGAGAACCAATCCATTAAAAGATATTTAATTGGTTTTAAAATTTTAGATAATTGATAGTTTGTATCAATCAATGAGCGGTATTGTTATTTTTCCTTTAATTTTTTTTATATTTTAATTTTACAACTTACTTTTTCCCAACTGCTTATTGCCTCTTACTTTGAATGTGATTATTTATTAAGCTTTGTATTGGTATAACTTTATATTCTATTTCTATTTCTGTTGAACTACATCTTTTGATATTATTGGTTTGATTTAGATTTTTATGTAGCTTAAGTTAATTTAAGGCAAAATGTGGTTTGAAAAATAGTAGATTTATAAACCATCCCTAAAATTGGGTACGACAAGTTTACATGTCGTTTAGTTGGTGGAATGTCTACTAAAAATAAGAATTAGAGGTAAAGAAAAGAAATTTTGAAGATTTCATTCAAAACTCTTTTCATGAGATACAAAGGCCATTTCCAAAGTAATTTTTATTCTTTATTAAACTTGTATTTCCTTTCCACCAGTATAGTCTTCATGTTTCTTATGATCAACACAAACAAGGTCACGCAAAGGTTGGACATATTTCTTTTTTTTTTAATACAAAGGAAAGAAAAAACCAAACAGACAAACAAACACCCTAATTAGCGCAGTATTCTGCGGTACAAAACTCCTTGTTTGTCTCGGTGTATGTGTTCCATGACGGCCGTCGGAGGCTCCTGAAGGATATGCAGGCCTAGGCTGGATAAAACTACGAGAAATGCCAAATTATCAGCACACTGGTTTCCTTTGCGATATACATGCTGAAATTTTACCTCCCATGCTCGGTGGATTAAACCACGGGTACCTGCCACTCAAAAATTATCCTAAGATGAAACTATAAGGGAAGAGGAAAGAATATTAATTACCTCTAAGGAATCTATTTCGACGACAACTCGTCTATATCCAAGCATCCATGCTAGGGTAAGTCTCGAGTGGACTCCTCAAAGTTCGGTAGCTAAAGACGAGCCCCCTTCCAATGTGCTGGATAAACCCACCACATCACTGTCCATGGCAGTCCCTAAGCAACCCACCAGCAGTAGCAATGTTAGTCCCTTGTTTAACCACTCCATCTGTATTTAACTTGACCCAGTCCTCCGTCGGTTTGGTCCAACTAACTAAATTACCCACAGGTAATCCCTGAGCCCTAAACACATAGCTTTCCACAACCATTGCCCTCACACTTCAATCTACGTACTCTATAACGACTCTAATACTTCTTCTGGCCAAGCAAAATCGACTTCAAGAAGGCTTTTGTTTCTCCATTGCCATAAAAACTAGCAGGCTACTCCATAAATTGTAACACATTCAACCTGTTTCATTTGTGAGTGCTTCATAAGGTTGGATTTCACCCACAGCCTCTAATCTTGTTGAAAAAAATCCGTATCAACCACCTCCGAGGGAAATTTACACCAAAAGGCTTTCACTCGCAGACAATCTCGTATGACATGCAATGTTGACTCTTCTTGCCCACAGAAGTGACTGTTAAAGGGATAAAAGGATTTTAAATGCTTCCACAGTACAAAGCCAACCCTAAAAATCTAATAACCCACGGGTCATGGATGATCCATGACCGACCAACACCCATAACCCAAATACCTAACAGAACACGTGCCTTGTCACTTTCAGCCACACCTGCACCTTCTCATTTCTCCAGCACTGTATAGACCTGCATTTGCCATTCACAGCTATCCTTTCTGTTACACAGGACAAGCAACAACCAATAGTTTTCTTTCCAGCATTAGTATAAAAGCACAAGCAATATACATATTACGTTTATGATGAAATAAGAAATTTCTTCATCAAATATCATTTGCTTTCATGGTATCCGAGCCAAAGGGCTGATCTATTTTACCCTACCTACCTACCCACCAAAATGTCAAACATGGCAGATAGCAGTGACAACCCTGATCTAGAAAAATATTCGATAACTAATACTGAAAACCCTGGAGCCATCCTAGTCACCACCTTCTTCAATGGCAACAACTACCTAACTTGGAGCAAATTGATGATGATTGCTCTATGTGCAAAGGACAAATTATCCTTCATTGATGGAATTTGCGTGCAACCAATAGAGGTCAGAAACTTGCTTACCAGATGGAGGAGGACAGATTCTGTGGTCAAGTCTTGGATACTCAACTCCATGACCAAGGAACTAGGTGATGCATTCCTGTCATTCTCCACAGCAAGGGAACTTTGGGAAGAGCTGAGGGAGAGGTTTGGTGAGGCTAACAGACCACTCTTGTATCAAATAAAAAGGGAAATCAGTAACCTTAAACAAGGTAATCTCACCATTTTCGCGTATTATACCCAATTAAACAATCTCTGGGATGATCTAGCTAGCTTGAGCCTGATACCCACATGCATTTATGAGGCCGCTAAAGCTATTAATACCAAGGAGAACACACACAGATTGGTGCAGTTTTTGATGGGCCTAAATGAAGACTATGAACATGTTATGAATTAAGTTATGCTGATGGAGCCACTGCCTATGGTAAATAGGGCTTTTGCTATGATGCAAACCGTGGAGAGGCAAAAAAACAGTGAGTGCTAGCACCGACAGCAACATGAATGTTGCTATGATGGTGAGACAAATAAACTTTAATGCTAAGAGAGGAGGCAGAAACAACAACAGCAGAGAAAAAAGGGCATTCACAAAAAGGGAAGACAAATACTGTGAAAAGTGTGGAAAAACCGGACATACCATAGAGACTTGCTTCAAGATTTATGGAGTCCCCGAATGGTACGAGGAGTTGACTGGACAGAAAAGCAAAGCCAACCTAGCCATGATTAGTGACTCTCCTGTAGACACACAAATTGAGTCCATTAAGTACGCTGAAAGAAATAGTTAGATTCCTCAAGATCTAGCCAACTTCATACAACAAGAGGTATCCAGAGCAATCAAAGGGAAGGCCACTGGAGAGGTAAAATTGAGTGGGCTTGCAAATTTTGCAGGTAATGATCACATTAATGCTTATGGTAAAGAAAATGCATGTACATGGCTAACTGATTCAGGTGCATCATCACACATGGTTACCAACTTAAATTCCTACCATGAACATGAAGTCAACAACCTATATGAGCCCATTACCCTCCCAGATGGCACAAAGCGACAAGTAGAACATATATGTCAGACCATTATCAGTGATACAATCACCTTTAATGAAGTTTTACATATACCAAGTTTCTTTAAGAATTTACTTTCTATCAACAAACTTACAACACAAAATGAGGTGGCTGCAATATTCATATCCAACAATCTATTCTTGCATGACCTACGAACTAACAGTATTGTGGTAGCAATCAAAGCTAGGAGGGGACTGCATGAGCTAACCACAAATAGCCTGCTACCCTCAGGGACTATGAAAGGCCCTCCACCAGACTTCTATAGGATTCAAAATGTTTCTTTTAATGTTTCCATTTCTGCTGATGTTTGGCATAGTAGACTAGGGCATATCTCTAAAGAAAAATTGCTACATATCAATGATATTAAACCTTCCAATCACAACTTATCCGAATTTGAAGTATGACCTACAACATCCCATTGAAATCCTACATATAGACTTGTGGGGACCCTACCGAATACCTATACAACATCCCACTACCATAAAGCAAATACCCAAATACCCGAAAGACATTCAAGTACATACCTTATGATAATGGTATGTTGGGGCAAACCAATCCGATATACATATGGCAATCTAACTAACACATGGCATCATCTAACATACTCGAAATTCACAAATCTTTAAAACCATTCATTCATCAAGTTTACACTGAAATCTCCAAACGAATATTTACACAACTTATACAAAATCTAGTAGTTCAACAAAAACTTAAGCTAGAAACTTCTGGTGTCAGCTGACAGACCTCTGAGCCATAACTCTATCCAAAAGATTCCTTATGTC
>JANZLC010028191.1:0-21769 GCA_026413385.1 Erythroxylum gracilipes
TAAAAATCGGGTTAAGATAAGAATAAGAATGAGATTTAGTTGGATTAAGATGACTTAGAGATATTATTTTGGTTCAGGTGAGAAATGATTAAGATGAATGAAGTGAAAAAGGAGAATAGACTTTGATGAGAAAAAAAAATATTTTCAGACTAGTTTTAGAAATGATTAAGGTTTCCACCGCGTTCAATTGTCTTCAATTTTGTTTCTTGAATATTCTATTTGCTCCGTTTCCGCTTTTGTAGGGGTCCCCTATAAGCAAATCCGTTCTTTCATTTTCGATTTTCGAGTTTATTTTTCTTCGGTGAGAGACTCTGGATAAGTATCGGGTATGAGTATGAGGAACCTGCATATGTAGTTTGGTCTCGATAACGGGTTCCAACAGTCTTATTCTTCATTTAAGTTTTTTTCTTTAAGTACTTATCCTCTCTTTCTATAACAATGTTTTTTCAAGGTTTCTTGATGGAGAATTCCCTTTAACCAAAGATGTTCAGCCCTTAAAATCCAAAACATTACTAAGTGCTTCCATATAGTTTATCAACTTATCTATTTCATTATTCTTACTAACACTATTAAGCCTAAGTACTATTTTACTCTACAAAGTACAATATAAGATTAAACTTGTAACATCCCGTTTCCATACTAAGGGTTAGAATCCTAAATTTCTGTAATTGAGAAATAGAAATGAGAGATTAGAAATATGTATTTCATGCTCATGCATAATGTTATCATACACACACGTGAATTTGATTATTACAAACATTACAATGAATTGTTCAAGCACTCATTTGACATTTTCGGGTATAAATGACTGTTTTAATGAAATTATAATGTGAATTATGGATTATGTGTCTTAAAAATTGAGTTGGAGTGTATTAGTAGTGAATTAGAATTTTTGGTGAAATTTAAGAATTTTTTGGAATTTAAGGGTATTATTGGACTAGGAAAAATGTCAAGCGGTAGAACAATTGATGAATAGTATAGTAGAAATAAGAGTCTAATGGTAGTGGAAATTTTTATCAATGCTATTGGGATTTAATGACAAGTGTCATTGAAAATTGGAAAAAAATTGGGTTGAAAATTGGAAACAAATGGACTAGTAGATTAAAAGACCAAAAGAGGACTATGAGAAAGTGAAATGTGGCAAGTGACAAGTGTCACTTACCACACCACTTGTTTAATTCACGATTTTTATTAAGTGAAAGACCATATTTTGGTCTTTCACTTGCTAGTTATGATACATGCTTCTCCCATCTCCATCTTCTTCATTTTTCTTCATCTTCCTCTCCTTCTCACGACACTCTCTTCTTTAAGCATCAAAGTTGAACCTTTCCATCACTAGGTTCTTGCTATCTTTTCTTCTTGATAAAAAAAACCCACCTATTTTACTTTGACAAGATGATGATCGTGTATGTTGGAGAAGCTAGGGCTAAGTGTGATTTGAAGACATTGAAACTAAACAAGTAAGTATACGCATTTCTCTTCTTGATTTGTTGAATGAAGCATATTTGATGATAGTTAGAGGTTAAATGTGCATAAAATGAAGATGGGTACATGCTAAAACGTGAGTAAGTATGTGGTGGATTAATGTCTTGCTTTGGTGTTTTCATGGGTAATAGATTATGGAATGATATAATGTCAGATTAATAGAGTAAATGGTGTTTAAAGTATGCTGGAATATGTTATCTGTAACATTTCCATTGGATATACATTTGTATTTTAGGCATGAATTGATCTGTAGTTATCCAAATGGAATGATTTTTGATTTAGATTAAATTAGAGACATATGGCTACATTTTTCATGAGACATCAAATTCAAATTCTATCTTTAAGAGTTTCAAATTTTGACTTGAAGTTGAGTATTGGATGTAGTGAATTGATGGATGAATACATATGTTTGTGTTCTGTTTTGAGAGTACGAAAACCATGAGTGATGAGTTGTTATATAGATTTTAAGAGTTGTGAATTAAGGGTATAATGAAGGTGAAATTTATGTTAACCAAGATGTTAAGTTATGCTCTTGAAATGAGATGAATTAAGGTGATAGTTAGAAGTGAAATGAAAGTGGAAATGAAGTTGAATATGTGCAGAAAGTTGATGATGAATTTATATATGTATGTGTTCTGTTTTTAGTGTTTATGATCAATCATGGACTATAATTTGGTTATGGATGATATTAAGTTGAAATAGAATTAGAATAATGGGGAAATGATGAGTATTAAACTATAAATGATAGAATAAGCATAAGGTGTTGAAGGTTGTAAGTAAAGAGTTAGAATATGGAAATTAAGGAAGCAATTAGATATATGTTGGTGTAAGAGGCATAACTTTTTATGTAGAACTTGGATTGAGGTCATTTAAGTATGCTTTTGAAGAGGACTTCTAGTTCTACAATTTCTATGAAGACCATAAGAAGAGATTTTGAAAAAGGTTTAAATTTTTGTAAGTGACCCATGAAAGTCCATTCAGCAGATATGGAAGTCCGCCTAGCAGACATTCACTGGCCATTTGGTCTTACTTTAGGCTAGAATGGGGCTTGAATTGAACCTAGAATGATGCTTGCATTAGTAACTAATGTGTTATATGTTTAAAGTGATAATGGAGGTTATAACTTAGTGTATGAATGGATGATATCAAAGTACCAAAGGCATGAGTATAATGTGAATGAAGATGTTCATATAATTGTAGTTATGATTTAAAGGAGTTGAGTAATATGTATGAAGTGCTTAAATGTGAATGAGAATTGGGTATTATGAGAGCATATAATATTAGAAAAGGAAGGACGAGAAAGTGATTTATAATATTAGAATAACCAAGTGTTCTTGAGGTGTAAGCCTAAGAATAAGCTAGACACATACAAAGGATAAGGATTGAATGGTGAACTTAGAATGATCATGTACAAATGAAATGTAAACCTAAGTCAATTAGACACATATGATTTATGAAATGTGAATGAACATAAGATGTGAATTTAGGTAATATACCCGAGATTATCATTGAACAATATGCATAATACACAGCACATATACATATATATGGGATTGAGTATTCATAAGATTGTGCAATTATTAATATGTGTGAAATATGTGTATTGCATAATGTTGATGAGTAGGATATACGTTTGCATCCAGATGTTTCCAGATCATGGAAGCTAATGCTAATCTGGAGTGTACTGTGAGTCGACCTAGATAGTCTTGCTTTAAATAATTATCTTGTTTAAATTCTGTATTGAATAATTTTGTGAATATGATTGTGTTGATTCCGGACTTTGAAAGTTCGAGGCATTTGATGCATGAATAATATTGGAAGTGCTCATTGAATGTGAATTGGACTGTCTATGTGTTTTCTCAACTTAAATGTTGAATACCGGACCAAAGTCTGATGACATGTGAAAGTGAATGTGTAAAGTGAAATAAAGTGACTGATTGATCTTATGTGATTGATTCATTTCATTACATGAATGCATGATAACATAAATGTTGTTTTGACTGGAGTAGCCACCGAAAAAGAACTTAAAGCTCTGAAAGTGAAAAAGAGCTTAAAGCTCAAAATGTAATTAAGAGCCAAAGGCTCACTATGTAAAATGAGCCTGGTATCCCCAATGGATACGGGACAGTTATCAATGAGCCTAGTATCTACAATGGATACGGGACAGTTATAGGCACTCGATCACAACAATAACAATTGAAATTGAGTCTCATGAGTACTGCATATGCATCTGATATGTATGATTTAAATAGTTTAACTAACTTCTAAATGTGATATATGTTTTAAGTGAATATGAAATCTTTGTGACTCAACATGATAAATTGATGAAGTGATGTGAATTATGTGATTATATGAATTGATGTGTTATGTGATCGAGTGAGTCATCGAGGATGGTCCACTTACTGAGTTCGCAAAACTCAACCTAAAATTTGCAATATTTTTTAGGCTTAGAGAAGATCTCTAGTTAGACAAATTGGAGTCAAGCCACTGCATTCAAGTAAGAGATAGAGTTCAGGATCAGTTCGTGTTTGCATTTGTACTTCTTTAATTTTTATATCAAATTATGTATTATGTAATTATTGTATAATGTGTATTTGAAAAATTCTGTTTGAAATAACTTTCCAAATTCAATTTTTTTGTAAATTAGATTGATCAATGAGTGTAGTAACACTTATGAATGAAAATGTTTACGAATAAAGTGGGCCTGATTTGTTTATCGAATTTTTTGCATATGTATGTGTTGTTTTGAAAAATCTGTAATGAGTTTGATTGACTGACTGTTTTAACATGTCACCTTCGTAGAGTATGTTCTCGAACTCCGTCGATATGTTCGGAGATATGCCTTATGAGAGTGGGGTGTTACAATTTGGTATCAGAGCCTAGATTTAGTATCTTACATGGGCGTTTTTTGAAATATGTGTTAAGTTACATGCATTTTAGACATGTCATAGCAAGCAGTAGCAACTGATCCCTATTCTGAGTCGCATTTACATGAGTCACACGCATGAGCATTTGTTAAAAGTTTAAGTTGATAGAAATAGTGAGAAGAATGATGATCTATAAGAATGTGAGAAAATGAAAGTTTGTGGAAATTTAGAAATGAGAAATAGTATATGGTTAGATATGACAGATAAAGATTCAACACAATTGTATTGGTGGATGTATTATTGAATATGACATCAATATTGTACTGTGTTAACCACGTTTTAATCTTTAATCTAAACTAGAAGTTTCAAGAAAAGAATACAATAAATATGGGTGCATATGAGAATCTTAAACTAGCAGCATCAAGGAAGAATGACAACAATCATGAGAAAACCAAGTAAATTAATGAATACAGGAGATTGCCTTCTCTCACTGTATTCCCTTGCTCCATCATTGGTTTGATTTGTAGGACAATGCTTGACAATAATTATGGATTTTAAGGCAAAAGGAAGAAGCAGAAGACCAAGAACCATCCCCTACATGGAGGGGAAAAACCTTATCCAGCCATACATTTGTAGTCAATTCAAAACCCCAACACTTCTCATCCTTATAACTTTCAACAGTTAGAAAACTCTACCTAAATATTTGAATAAAAACTAAAAACTGATGGGATTAAGCATCCATGAAACTGTTCATATACATTGCAATCACCAAGATATTGAAAAAATGTTAGCTTAACTTAGGGAGAATAGCAATCTGTCTTGGCCATTAAGAATAGTAACCCATAAAGTTGTTCATATACGTAGTTATCTAGTAGCGAAAACATATTACAATACCATCAGTTACCAAAAGTACTTCTCCTTGAAAGACAGAGAAGAAAAGTAATTACTGATGGAAGAACCAAGCATAGAAGATTTACCTTCAATTTCAAATGAAAAGAGCATGATTGCAGACACAACTAGAGTAGAATAGTTCTCATGGAATTTGGCATTAACTTAATAATTTTCATCATAGTACGACACAATATTTTTCTTGAGGAAGAAACATTAAAATAACATTGCCTTAGGATCATTGGTACTTTATGCAAATTATCAAAATTGCACCATCAGATTTTGGACTAGATGTGTTGAAAATGTTGGTTTATGCTCTATAACTAATCGATTGATTATAATTTAGTGACAAAATAATTTAAAGACATTTTTTATCTTGACATGTTTAGATGTACACGATAAAACATGATAAAGTCCATGAGATAATTATACATTGCAAATGAAATTATAATTATGAGATTAATGTTGTATTTATGTATTATCCTTAAATGTTCCTAATCATTGTTCTATTAAGACTGGACATTAACAGAATGTAAAAAAAATAGCACACATTTTATTTTCTCTTATGAAGGAAGTAGTCGATCTCATAAATTAAAGTATGAAGATACTTAAACAAAAGTGTGGGTTCTTGGTAGAGAACAAGTTCACTGAATTGATTCGATATGAGAAATCTATTTGAAACATTACTTGTATGTGTTATGAAATTCTTATTGTGATGATTGTATAAGTGATTATTTGACTTGAGATCCGCAAAGTTATCTTATATAGGAATTCTTGAGATTCCCAAAGTTATCTTATATAGGAATTGCTATATTTTGATACTACTAATGACCTATTCTAACCATAAGTCGTTCAAACGGTAGTCATTGGATGTAGCATGAATTATATGGAAGTATTTATGTGATCAAGAAAGGATTCATCACCCTAAAGTAATTAGAAAAAATGTTCCGTTGTTCTCTATTAGAATTGATTCGAAAAATTCTTGATCAAGGTGAAATGAAACTTTGTAAATAGTTTAGAAATGTCATTAATTGAATCAATAGCTAATAGCAGAGAACTAATATGATTGGATTAAAAAAAAGTAGACAGTAATTCCATGCTCTATCTAATTGGAACATCTTATGATAAAATGATTGAATTATATAAAAAATATGCACGAAAAAGTTAGTCAAAATTACTTTGATTTTCCTAAATATTTGCGTGGTTATGATACATTGCTAGACACTAATCTTAATCTATGATTATAAATTGCTTAATTAGAGAATTAAAGATAAATTAAAATGAGATTTAATTTGTGTAATTCTAATTTTGAATTATAATTATAATTTATAATCATTGTCAATATATTTGAGAACCTAATGGGTCACACATAAAGAATGGGTTGAAGAAAGAAAATATATTTGTAATCAAGTTGGATTTGATTGTAAAGTTTGAAAAACTTTATGATTAAATACGTGATATTGAATCTTATTTAGGCATAATTGATATTTAATTAGAATTATTTGTAATTATAATTAAAGTTTAATTGAAATTAGAATTTAATTTTAATTAAATTACTAAAATGTCCAAAACTTATTATGAATAGGCTTAAGTTCTAATAGAGCTAGCACTTCTTGCTTAACCCTCTTTGTAAGAATTACAAAGTTATCTCAACATGTCATGTGGATACTATTTGAAGCTAGACACTTATGCAGCTACGATGATTAAGATGGATTAGTTTCGGGAATAGTTTTAAGGATACGACAAGAAAATGATCAAGCTTCGGAATAAAGTATAAATTAAGATTCATGTTTTATTATGATTTTAGTATTAATAATTTTATTGAATTAAACTGATCTTGGTTTTTGGAAAATCAAAATACGAAAAAGTTTCATAATTATTTTGTTGTGATCGGGATTGAATCTCGTCCTGATTTCTCAACAGTGGTGTTAATTAGTGTTGAGTTTAATTCTATAATTTGATTAAAATATGTTTAATTGTTATTGATTAATTTTAAACATATATCGTAACTGTTGCATAATTAAGCAATCCGAAAAGTTCGGATTGAATTTTCAAATCAAGAAGACCATAATTGTTTTAGAATTAGGTTTGAGAGTTGCTTTTGATTTGTGGCTGCTAGAATAAGCGCCTGCGATACTGTCCTCCGCAGTTCTCCAAAAATTACTCGGAACCACTAGGGCCAACATCTTTGTCATCAGAAATAGAGACAACAATCGAAACATAACAAGTATTCGATGGTCAATTGCTATCTTGTTGGAAATTTCTGGAGTTATACGATAGCTGTAGTTGGGTTTTGTGTTTTTGGTTGCTTGGTTGTTTTGAGTCTTGGAGAAGGCTTTAACTGTCACGATTGTTAGTGGTGGAAGGAAACACCACACACCAATGGTAAAGCGACGATGAGTACATTGGTGGCGTCTCACATTGGGTGAGAGGCCATTAATGTCTGGAGAAGCTACCGACGATCTCGAGTAAGTGGCTTGAGCAGATCACACGATGGATGGGTGGGCGATGGCGTGGTGAAGTTGGGGTCTCAGGTGGGAACAGAAACCAGGGGGGAACCGGCGATGCAGAAGAAAAACCCAGAACGGAGACGACAGGCATATAAAAACCAAGCGACGGCGGGAAAAAACCTCCGAAACCCTAATTTGAAAAAGATGGGGGGCGTGCACAACCTTTAATTGGCAAGGGCTATTTGGCGCGTGCACCGTTGCCAGACTGTTTCTTTTTTATTTATGTTTTAGGCCATCTATTAATTAGATTGGTTTAATTAAAATTAAGTAGGTTTAGTTTAAATCACTAAGAAATTTGAAAAAGTGTTTTTTTTTTAATTTTTTGAAAATTATTTTCACAGGTTTATTTTTTCAGGATTATTTTGGAATTTAGTTTAATTTTTAAAGAGTTGAATTATTAAACTAAGTTAATTATCAAATCAATTCTAAATATTAAAGTAATTTTTTTCTTAATTTGATTAAGATTAACAATTATGTTGATTCATAATTTAATTTTAGTAAAGTATTGTTTAAAATTAGAATTAATTAGTTTCAATTAAATTTAAATTAATTAATTAAACTCTTTAAAATTTAGAAAAGTATTTTCTTAAAAAATTATCAAAGTTGTTTCTTAATTAAATTTATGATTTTATTTATTTAGAGAATTATTATTCAATTTATTTAGAAATTGTTTATTTATTTATAAATAATAATTTTCTTGATTTATTAGAAGAGATATTTTTTGATTAAATTTTGATAAGTGTTTTCATTTATTAATTAGAAAAAATGAGCTTTCTTAAGATTTTTGAAAATAGTTTTCTAACTTATTAAAGAAAGATTTTCTAATTAATTAGGAAATTAATCTCTAAATAAATAACTTAAATGACTTTATTAATTAAATTTAAAATGTTTTATTTGATTTTGAAAGTAGTATCCTTTTAATATTAGAAAACAATTTTCTAATTAAGGAAAAAGCAATTTATAATAAGATTAGAAATAATAATTTCTAGTTAGATTAGAAATAGTTTTCTAATTGAATTAGAATATTTGACTTGTATAATTTTGAAAAAGGTTTTTTTTTAAGTTATAGGTAAGAAGAATAATTTTTCAATTAAATTTTGTTAAAGGAGCCATAATAATTGGAAATAGTTTTCAATTAAATTTGAAAATTATTTTCAAACCAAAATAAATTTCTATTTGGAATAGGAATTTAGTTTATTCAAGATTCAATTAGTTTATTGTAATTTAATTTTCTAAGGAGTTGAAATATTATTTTAGATTATAAAGATCAATAACTTGAATCAAACGAAGCTTATGATATTATGCATATAATTTGATTATGAGAGTATAAGTTGTATATTTTATTTATATGTTTGATATATATATTGGATGCATGTTAAATTGTATATTTTATATGTGTGATATTTTACATGCAATTTTGTATTTGATGAGACAAATGAAATTAAATCTCTCATTATAATATTAAGTATAAGTTGAAAACATGATTGTTGCCTTCTATTATTACAAGAATAAACTAGAGTTTTGCTCATTGTTAGGCTTGTTAAGAAAACTCAAGGCTAGAGATGGCAAATATGGCTGGGCCTGGCTAGACCCAACTTTGAGTTGTCACCATAATGAGAATCATAAAGTTATATCTAAGGATACGTTTATCCTTTTGATTATGAATCATATGAAACTTGTGAAACTTGTCAAGTTGAAAATTAACTAATAAACCTTTAGTAAAAGAATGATGATGGTATTGAATTGTTACATTTATACATGTGATGTCTTAGACGTAATAACAATTCATAAAAGGATAATATTTATATTTCGTTATGTTACTAATGACTTTATTTAATATAGTCATATGAATTAAATGAAATGTTGACTTAAAATTATGAAAAGTTCAAATTGTTTAAATCTAAATGAAAACTAAGTATTGAGAATGTTGAAGCACTTCGATGTGATCATTGTGGTAAGTTTTAAATTTTTGATTATCTATAAGGAATGAGTTTCTCTAGCGAATACCTTCAAAACTCAATTAATAAGAGTTGGATTTACATGAGGAAAATACAATATGAGATATTGTATAATGCAATATTATTTCTTCTATAACGCTGCCTCGTATAATAACTTACCCTCAATAATTTCAATTGAATCAATTAGCAAGATTTCATATTGAACATGAAATTCTAAGCCTTTTTAGAGTCAAAATTAATGATTCAAGGATGTGATGCTTAGTTGAAGTATATATTATCCATTAAGTTTAGAACTAAATTGGATAATAAAATCTTATGAGATATCCAAAAGGTTAGATATAATCTAACAGATCCATCAAGAAAATTATTAGATATAATCTAACAAATCCATCAAGCAAATTATTTATTTTAATGTATACTTATAGGATAATGGTTCTCAAGTTAAGTAGTGAGAGTAAGACGAAATTTGAAAGGCTCAAATCTGATGACAATACATCCAATTGGAACTATTATCTTTATTGATACATTTGATGTATGGTTTAAAGGTTACGAGATGTTGAAAGATTCACTTTTATGATTAATTTAAAGAGTTTGTTTTAGAGATGATTGTAAATTTATCATACCTACAAGAAGGCTAGTGAGAGTATAGTTGTCCTCTTTAGTGGGAGTATGTGGAGATATATTGCTTATAGAGAACAACAATTCTAACTTTCAATTGTTGAAAATATAATTTTCTAAGAACAACTCTTATTGGATATGAAAAGGGAACAACTCAATTCTAGGAATTAAATATATAGAGATAAATTGGAAGTTGTTCACCTATTCTAAATCCAAGTATATAGAAAATGTACTAAAGATATTTAGTATTTGAGATATCAGAGATTTATGAAATATTAAAGATATTCATTATTATATATATGAGTTGGCAATTGAGTTTAAGGTGATAAGGATATTTACTTTAGAAGTAAATCCTAATAAAAGTCTATTTTACTTAAGAATAATATCATTCAAGATTAGAAAGGTTGCAATGTAGCAATGGTTGCTAATTAAACCGTAATATATTTTTCATTTAGTGGAAATGATTAATTGGATCAATAAATTATTTAGTGAACTTGAAATAGTTCCTTACATTATTTAAGACAATAATATACTGTGGAATGTTAGAGCCATTAGGCATATCAAAAGAGCTAAGATCTGATCAAAGATCCAATGATGTATTTAGGTCATTTCTTTAATTATGATGATAACTATGATAAAAATTGTAAGATTTAAGCAAGTCCTCACTATTGAGAATATAGAATTCTCTAAATAACCATTGTCCCATTAGTAGTATAATTGTCATATGGTGACATGATATAAGATACTTAAATGGTTGGCTTACATGATATGAGATACTTAAATGGTTGGCTTAGTGCAAGTGGAAGATTGTTGGTTTATGCCCTACAGCCAATTTATTGGTTATAGTTTAGCAACAAAATAATTTAAAGTCATTCTTTATCTTATACATGTTTAGATATATATGATAAATTCTATGGAATAATTATACATTGTAAATGAAATTATAATAAGATTTAATTATGATAATCATGTTGCATTTATATATTATCTTTAAATATTTGTTCTATTAAGACTGGATGTTAATAGAACATAAAATGAATAGCACATATTTTGTTTTTCCTTATGAAGGAAATAGTCGTTCTCATAGACTAAAGTATAAAGATACTTTAAAAAACGTGTGGGTGCTTGTTAGAGAATAAATTCACCAAACTAACCCTATATGATAAATCCATTTGAAACATTACTTGTATATCTATGGAAATTCTCATTGTGAGATGATTGTATAAGTTATCTTTTGCTTTAAGATCTTCAAAGTTATCTTGTATAGGAATTTCTATGTTTTGATACTACTTATGACCTATTCTAATCATAGATCATTCAATCGATAGTCATTAGATATAGCATGAACTATATAGAGGTAGTTATATGATCAAGATATGATTCACCACCATAAAGTAATTAGGGAGAATGATCCATTGGTATTGATTCGGGAAATATTTGGCCAAGGTGGAATGATGCTTTGTAAATAGTTTATAAATGTCATTACTTGAATTAATAGCTAATAGCAAAGAACTAATATGATTGGACTCAAAAAGGGTAGACATTAGTTCCATGCTCGGAAGCATCGAAATATTGTATGAAGAAATGATTGAATAATACAAAAAATCATTTACAGAAAGGTTATTCAAAACCACTTTGACATTTCTAAATATTTAGGTGGTCATGATGTGTTGCTAGACGCCAATATTGATCTATGATTATAAATTATTTAACTGTCGAATTAAAATAAATTAAAAGGAATTCTAATTTATCTAATTCTAATTATAAATTAAAATTAGAATTTATAATCATTGTAAATATATTTGGGAACCTAATGAGTCACACATAAAGAACGGATTGAAGTGAGAAAATATATTTTTAATCAAGTTGGAGTTGATTGTAAAGTTTGAGAACCTTATAATTAAATATGAAATATTTAATAAATAATGATTGATACGAGATGTCGGATCTTATTTGGGCACAATTAGTATTTACTTAGAATTATTTGTAACTTTAATTAAAGTTTAATTGAAATAAGAATTTAATGTCAATTAAATAACTAAAATGTCCAAAACTTATTATAAATATGTTTAAGCTCTAATGGGGCTAGCATTTCTTGTGTATCCCTTTCTGTAAGTACTACAAAGTTCTCTCAACCTATTCTGTGGATACCGTTAAAGGCCGAACACTTATGTGACTAAGGTCGTTAAGATGAATCAGTTTTGAAAACAGTTAGAGTAATACGATAAAAAAATGATCAAACTTCAGAATAAGGTACGAATTAAAATAATGATAAGATACAAATGATAAGGATTCAATAATAAGATACAAAATTTTCATACAAATACTAGCATGGGTAATGGTTCAGCCTGATTCTGCTGAGGTTGGACGTTGCTACTTGGATCCATGAAGTTGATAGACTTCAGCTTGGAGATACCTGCAAAACAACAAAGGTACACTGGGGGTTGATCGCCGGCAATCTCCTCCGATGCTTAAGTCAGACTTTTAGTAAGGGTTTTGATCGCCGAGAGAAGAGAAAAGTAGGGTATTAGTATCATACCTGTATCATGGCAAAATAGTACCTTATATATGGAATACTGACTAGGTTTAGGTCTTTACGTATACATGGGAGGTTATCATCTACGAATGGGCTGTTGATACTTGGGCCTGAGATTGGGCCTAGCATGGCCGACCCAACCATAAGCCCCCTACTCCTCGATTCTGATCAAGGAGAAGGGTCGAAGGAGCACTTCAAAATTGTGCAGCTCATCTGTACGACGACGCGTGATAAGGCCGGTCGGTAGGGAATCAATGCCCTATGTGCAACAACTCCTGTTAGGACAGAAGACCGATCGATTAACTCGTGCTAGGGCTGGGCGATCGGTTGGCTCGCGTTATGTCAGGGCGATCGATCGGCTCGCGCTAGGCCAGGGCGATCGATCGAACATTGATGTCTAGTCACGACGCTAGGTCTAATTATTACTTGACGATACGTATCTTTTGGGTGTCGTTCAAAATTTGAAACGATGCGTCTTTCTAACTGCCGCGCAGCTGTCGTGCGTTGTCATACACTATCAGGCGTGTCCTTTTACTTTAATGACCCTAATTTACCTCAGCTCATATCTTGCCACGTGTCTAAGCTCGTCTCGGATTTCACCACGCGTCGAACGTCGATTGGTACTCCCATTCAGCTGATTACTGCTATAAGTATCAAAGTCGGCAGACTGCAGATTTTCTTCGTTCACATTTAATTTTCTAGCCTCTATTCCTCTGCCTTTTCATCTTTTTTGCTTGTCAGACACTGAGGTTTTCTTATTGCCTCCGTCCGAATTTTAAAGTTCAGTTACTAAACTAGGTATGTCCCTTTTCCTCTCCTTATCTGATAAATTTTTCTTTCTATAACCATGTCGTCAACCAGTTCCAGAGGTGAGGTTAGTTCTAGGGGTGAAACTGCCGAGGGGGTCGAAACAGTGGCGGAAATATTGGTGGTGTCGGAGGTAAGGGGAGTTGAGGAAACCACAGCGAGTGACCAGAAGGATGGACTGGTTGTTGAGGCGTCGCCGCGTGACCCATCAACGATGACTGAGAGGGAATTGAGCCGATTAGTCATCAAGAATAACATCCCTACGTCATGGGGACCCAGGCTAGCCTTTGAGAGGGAACGAATCCATAGCAATCTGGAGGCTACTTCGCTATTTCAGACAGCTTTTTCTCGGTCGACGGTATGAAGCTTTCATATGCCCCGATCATCAATGAAATATGCAGTACCTACCAGTTGAGGCCGAGCCAAATTCCTCCGAATGGCTGGAGATTTATTAACGGCCTGGCCTTGCTGTGCCATCAATTTAGGCATCTCCCGTCGGTCGGAATCCTGCAACACTTTTTAAGAATAAACCAGAGTTCAAGTGCCGGGGATGGGGTTCCTCATCTTCAATATAGGGATGCGCGCTATTGCCCGACTGGAACAGCCTCAAAAGTCTAATCTTGGAGGAAGAAGTACTTTTTTATGAGGCCTCTAGGATCTGCTTTTGAATCCAGGCCATGGAGATACCCCCTAGCCGAGCGATGGAACGACCTCCCGAGTCTGGTTCTTAGTAGAGAGAAATGGGAGGTGGTCGACCGCATTAAGGCGCTCGGCTGATACGACTTCGATCGCCTTATTAAGGGATATCGCAGAGGGGGAGGGGTCGGTTGACTCCTTCTTAATCGACCCCCCGCCCCAAATTAGCAGCCTAAGAGAAGAAACTGCCTCTCCTGGTTGACTCTTTGTAGTTTAATTTTTTGCTGAACTTAAATAAGTATTGGTTTCAGTTTCTAACCTGTTTCTTATATTTGCGCAGCCATGGCCAAGATTGGTGATTTCGCCGGGTCTTCTAGTTCCACTGCTAAGCCTTCAAGGACAAAGGAGCAAGGCAAGAAGAGGGAGGCTAGCGCGGATGTCGCTCAGCCTGCTGTTCCTGAGGAGGGTGTTGCTCAGCCCGCTATTCCCAAGCCGTCCACAATGCTTGTTCAAGCGGCCGTCCCCAAACAACCAGCGATGGTGACTCGGTCGACGGGTGAGGGCCTAGTGGCCATAGAGGAGGAAGGAGAAAAGGAGGGGAAAGAAGAGCCTCCTCTTAAAAGGAAGAGAATCGTTCAGGTTATCGACCGACCACCTTGCCCCTCGGATAAAGGTAAGGGGAAGGAATAGGAGAGGAAGAAAGGCCAAAGGAAAGAGCGGGCGACCGGTACTAGGAAGTGGGTGTCCACTATCCGCTTGGATGAGACTGCGTCGATTGGGGACTTCGATGTGGCTCTTCATGTTGCCGAGAAGGTCGTCCCCCCACGGTCGAGAAACTTATAGATTCGTTGGATAATAAAGAGCTATAGGCCCATCTCATCCGTAGTTGTGTAAGGGATCTATCGTACGCCTTTGCGATGCGTAAACGTGTCGAGCATCTGGGCTCGACTTCCCTAACGCTGGATCGGGAGGTGACGGATCTTCGCGAGCAAGTCCGTGTTTTGAGGGCTGAGCTGGAGGAAAAGTGTCGCGCGCTGCAGCTCGATAACGAGGATCTGAGGGGTAAGGTGCTCACTGCCAAGTCTAGGGCAAAGACGGCACAAGAGCTCCGATCCAAATTCCTTCAAGATTGGAACGAGGCGGTGGAGGCCAAGATAAGGGCTGAGAAGGAGCTGAAGGAGTTGCAAAGCTCTATAAAGGGGGAAAGAATCGCTGCGATCAAGCGATGGAAGGAGCGACATTTACAGGGGGAGTGTCATGAGTATGCATGCGACTTAGCTCTTTCCATCCTGAAGAACTATCACAGCGTTTGCGTTCCTGACGGGTCGGATCGTCCTTCCTTCGAGGATTATGCCGAATCGATGATTCCCACTGGTCTTGGCCTTTCTTTGGAGGAAATGAGGGAGATAGTCGAGGGAGAACGAGAGGTGGTTCCGGATGAAGAGCTGGACCTTAGCTCGGATGAGGAGGAAGAGCAGTCTCACGGGAGCGTCTCTCCGCTTGCTTCTCCTCACCCCGATCCTGTTTTGCCAACCTCTTCTCCTACTAATCCAGTTGCTTTTCCTCCTAATCCTGCCTCAGCTGTTATGCCGGCCCCTGAAGCTGCTTTACCGACCTTCGAGGCTACTTCTCCTGAGCCGGTTGCTGGCTCTTCCCCTCCTACCGAGGGATGATTTTTTTTCGAAGCTCATCTGGTCGAGCTTGTGACCAGAAAAATACAAGGAAAATAAAAGATCTTATTTTCATCCTTCATTGCCTTGTTCACTTTGTTAATGACGTTTTAAACTGTTATTAGCTTTGTGTAAGAGATAGCACTTTCAAATAGCGCATAACGAATTAGGGCGTTCGACTTAAGCCGATCGTGGTCGCTATATTTGAAGGAATTCAACCTAACAATATTGAGGTTGATCGATCCAAGATTTTGGTTCTTGGCGTCGCCTGGTTCCAAGATGTTGTCTTGGCAACCTGACCAAACATGGTTGAGGCCGAGTGATCCGAGATTAATCTTCTCGGCATCGCCTGGTTCTAAGGAGCTCATATTGGCAACCTGGCCGAGCATGGTCGAGGCCGAGCGGACCAAGATTCTTTTCTTGGAATCGCATGGTTCTAACGATCTTGTCTTGAAAACCTAGCCGAACGATGTAGAGGCCGAGCGACCCAAGATTCTGCTCTTGGAGTCGCCTGGTTCCAAGGATCTTGTCTTGGAAACCTGGCCGAACGATGTAGAGGCCGAGCGACCCAAGATTCTGTTCTTGGAGTCGCCTGGTTCCAAAGATCTTGTCATGAAAACCTGGCCGAACGATGTAGAGGCTGAGCGACCCAAGATTCTGTTCTTGGAGTCGCCTGGTTTCAAGGATCTTGTCTTGGAAACCTAGCCGAACGATGTAGAGGCCGAGCGACCCAAGATTCTGTTCTTGGAGTCGCCTGGTTCCAAGGATCTTGTCTTAGAAACCTAGTCGAACGATGTAGAGGCTGAGCTACCCAAGATTCTATTCTTGGAGTCGCCTGGTTTCAAGGATCTTGTTTTGGAAACCTAGTCGAACGATGTAGAGGCCGAGCGACCCAAGATTCTGTTCTTGGAGTCGCCTGGTTCCAAGGATCTTGTCTTGGAAACCTGGCCAAACGATGTAGAGGCCGAGCGACCCAAGATTCTGTTCTTGGAGTCACCTGGTTCCAAGGATCTTGTCTTGGAAACTTGGCTGAACGATGTAGAGGCCGAGCGACCTAAGATTCTGTTCTTGGAGTCGCCTGGTTCCAAGGATCTTGTCTTGAAAACCTGGCCGAACGATGTAGAGGCCGAATGACCCAAGATTCTGTTCTTAGAGTCACTTGGTTCCAAGGATCTTGTCTTGGAAACCTGGTCAAACGATGTAGAGGCCGAGCGACCACCCAAGATTCTGCTCTTGGAGTCGCCTGGTTCCAAGGATCTTGTCTTGGAAACCTGGCCGAACGTAGTCGATGGCAATCAACTTGTTTTCTCTTTTTGTCCTTTTTTGATAAGACCTTTTCTGCCGAGAAACCTGAAACCCTTTATTAATGATGATCAGGGCATGGGCCATTAAAAACCTGACTGGCAGGGCCAGAAAAAAGGTACCCACTACAAATGCGTAAGCAGTAACAAAATACAAAAGAAATAAATAAATAAGGCAAAGTTTATCTATTGATAAAATATCTTTAAATTTTGAGAGCTCCAAGGCCTCGGTAGAATCTTGCCATCAACGCCGCGCAGGATGAAAGAGTCGTGTCTGGCCTGCTTGACCACCTGGTAGGGTCCTTCCCATGCCTGTCCGAGCTTTCCTGGATGTTTCCCAGCCGCCTCAGCCATTCTTAAAACATAACCGCCGATTTTTTGTCTTTCGGCCTTACCCTTTTGTTGTAAAACCTTGTTGCTTTTTGTCTGATGGCTTCTGAACGAGCGACTGCCCCATCCCTGTCTTCACTGAGAAGCACAAGTTCTGCTTGGCGGGCTTCGTCATTCCGCTCTTCTTCGTAACCCGACACTCTTTGGTTATGCAACACCACTTCTACTGGAACTAAGGCCTCTGCTCCAAAGGTCATTCGGAATGATGTTTCTCCTGTGGCTCTGCTCGGGGTCGTTCTATACGCCTACATCACTTCATCTATTTCATCTACCCAAGTTTTTCGTTTGTCTAAGCACTTCTTGAGGGCGCTCATTATCTTTTTGTTAGTATTCTCCGCAAGCCGGTTGCTTTGAGGATGGGCTACTGAAGACAGCTGGAGCCTTATCCTCAGTCATTCACAGAAATCTTTGAACTTGCCGTTGTCAAACTGCCGACCGTTGTCTGCAATCAACACCATGGGTATCCCGAAGTGACTCAATATGCTTCTTCGTAAAAAAAATTCGATCTTTTGCTTGGTGATTGTGGCGACCGCTTCTGCTTCTACCCATTTAGTGAAGTATTCCACTGCTACTATCAAGAACTTCTTCTACCCGGGACCAAGAGGAAAAGGTCTTAGTATATCCATTCCCCATTGAGCAAAGGGAATGGGATGGCTCACGATTTTCATCCTCTCGGTTGGCTGGTGAGACAGGTTACTGTTTCTCTGGCAAGCCTCACATCGGTTAGCTTTCTCTTGGCAATCATTCTTCATTGTCGGCCAGTATTACCCTTGTCTGATCAATCTGTGAGCTAACATTCTGTCTCCTAAGTGATTTCCGCACATCCCTTCGTGGACTTCTGCCATTGCTTACTCTTCCTCTTCTTCGTTCAAGCAACGTAGTAGTGGCCAGTCATAGGATCGCTTGTACAGGGTGTCATTCATGACCACATACTCGACCGCTTTTACCCTTAGTTTCTTCGCTTCCAGGGCTTCTTCCGGCTATGTTCCCTCAAGGAGGTACTGTCTGATCGGTTCCATTCAACTTGATCGCTCGGTATTTGCTTCAAGGACTTCATTGGCTTTTTGGATGCTAGGCCGATCTAACCGTTCAACCAAAATGTTATTTTTTGCCTCTCGATGAGAGGCCATTTTGGAAAGCGCATCTGCCCGAGCGTTTTGCATCCTTTCTATCATGTTGACCGAGTATTCTTCAAAATTACTAAGCTCTTGCTTCGCTAATTCCAAATATTTGACCATGTTGTCTCCTTTGGCCTCATACTGCCCTGTGACTTAGCCAACCATTATTTAGCTATCGATGTACACCTTCAAATGTTTCACCTCCATCTCTCTTGCCAACTGAAGACCGGCCAATAAAGCTTCATATTTGGCCTCGTTATTGGATGCTTTAAATTCTAGTTGGAGAGCGTACTCCACCTTTTCTTCTTGGTGTGGGCTGACCAATACTACTCCTTCCCTGCATCCCTCAGCGTTGGATGACCCATCAACGAATAAGCTCCAGACAGGACGTTGTTCACCCTACGAGCTAGGTTGACTCATTTCTGCAACAAAATCCGATAATACTTGGGCTTTGATCGTCGTTCGCGGTTTATAGTGTATGTCGAACTCCCCTAGCTCTACCGCCCACTTTACCAACCGCCCAAAGGTTTCAGGCTTTTGAAGGCACTGTCTAAGGGGTTGGTCGGTCCATGCTTCGATGGTGTGACTCTGGACGTAGGGTTTAAGTTTTCACGCCGCCATTACCAACGAAAGAGCCAACTTCTCAACGGGCGTATACCGCGTTTCTGGCCCGTTCAACACCTTACTGACATAGTAGATCGAAAATTGTTCGTTACCCTCCGATCAAACGAGAACTGCGCTGATTGCCCCTTCTGTGACCGCCAAATAAATAATCAAACTTTCCCCATTCACAGGGCTCTGCAAGACGAGTGGGCTAGTCAGATACTGCTTCAGGTGTTGAAATGCTCGCTCGTACTCATCCGGCCATTTGAATTGGGTCACATCCGCTTTCCTTAGAATCTTGAAGAACGGGAGGCATTTGTCCCCCATCCTAGAGACGAATCTGCTCAAAGAAACTATCCGCCCTGTCAGTATCTGAACATCTTTCAAACATCGCGGCAATGGGATCTGGATGATGGCTTTGATCTTCTCTGGGTTCGCTTCAATTCTCCGTTGAGTAATCATGAATCCCAAGAATTTGCCGGATGCCACACCAAAGACGCATTTTTCTAGGTTCAGCTTCATCTGAAATTTGTTGAGGGTCTGAAAGACTTCTTTGAGATCTTCCACATGTTCAGTAGCCGTCTTACTTTTGACCACCATATCGTCCACATAGGCCTCGACCGATCGACCAATCTGCATTTTAAAGACTTCCATGACGAGCCGCTGGTTTCTTTAAACCGAATGGCATCATTTGGCAACAATACGTGCCCTGGTCGATTATGAAGGCCGTCTTCTCTTCATCTTCAGGGCTCATTTGGATCTGGTGATAACCTGAAAAGGCATCTAGGAAGCTGAGTAGCTGATGTCCTGATGTAGAATCTACTAGCTGATCGATCTTGGGCAAGGGAAAACTGTCCTTTGGGCATGCCTTGTTTAAGTCAGTGAAGTCAATGCACATTCTCCACTTTCCGTTTTTCTTCTTTACAAGTACAACGTTTGCCAACCACTCAGGGTATTTAACTTCCCAAATGAACCCAGCATCAAGCAGTTTTCTTATCTCTTTCTCGATCACCTCCTGCCTCTCTTTGCTTTGCCAGCGCTTCTTTTGTCTAACTGGCTTACAATCTTTTCAAATGCCGAGAGAATGCGAAGCTACCGATCGAGAGATTCCAGGCATGTCGCTCGGTAACTAGGCGAAGACCGATCTGGTTGCTGCCAAGCAGTCTGTGATTTCTTTGACTAGGCCTTCTTCAAGCTCGGAACCTAGATTTGTAAACTTGGACTAGTCTGCCTCATCCAATATGACCTTCTGCGTTTCTTCTACAGGGTTCATCCTCTCCGTTTCTTCATCAGCTCTCACGTCAAGAGAGCTTGTCAAAACTACCGCTCCATCTAGTGTCCTTGTTTCCGCTAAGTAACACTCCCTAGCGATTCTTTGCTGACCCTTGACAATGCCGATCCCATGGGGCGTTGGGAACTTCATCGCCTGATAGTAGGTTGAGACGACTGCTCTGAGGGCATTTTGAGTGGCTTTTCCAATTATTGCATTGTACGCCCCTACAAATTTCATAACCAAGAATTCAACGTCTGTCTCTATTTGGCATGGCTTTTGTCCTAACTTTACTTTCAAGAAGACTCGGGCAAATGGGTAGGCCGATGCTCCAGTTACTCCTTTGATAGGTCCCTCTATTGGCAGTAATCGATCCTCCGGTATCTCCATCTACTTGAAAGCATCATAATACAATAAGTCGACCGAGCTGCCTGTATCGATCATTACCTGTTTCACTTCACTACCATCTATATTCAGATTGACTACTAGTGCGTCATTATGAGGACAGCTAACACCATCCAGATCGGACTCGTCAAATGATATCCTCCCATCGCTTTGGTTCTTTTTCTTGGCTGATAAATCTTCACCGACCTACCTGGCATACCTCTTTCTTCCTTTATCGGTGGACCCTCCTGCTGCACTCCCACCAAAGATCATGTTAATGACCCTAACCGGTCGGTTGTCCTATTGTCTAGCATTTCTATCACCTCTTGCCCTGGATTGCCCCCTTGTATCGCGTCGATTGTCCGTATTCCTGTTCTGCCTTCCTCCCTCGTTAGTATTATTTTGCCTCCAAGGCCTTTGCCAACTGTCAGACCAACCGTTCCTACCATAATTCTCCCGATCGGCCTTATCTCGATTGGTATTTTTGTCGTACTTCAGAAATCTACCTAGCCTTCCCCTTTGGATAAGGAGTTCAATTTCTTTCTTCAAGTTCCAGCAATTCTCAGTGTCATGGCCGACATCTCTATGGAAGAAGCAATATAGATCAGGATTTCTCTTGCTGAGGGAAGTTTTCAACTTGTCAGGTTCTCGGAAGGGTTCCCCATCTGCTCTTATGGCTGCCAATACTTCCGCATATCGCCTATTGAGCGGGGTGAAAAGTTCTCCAG
>JANZLC010028512.1:0-21542 GCA_026413385.1 Erythroxylum gracilipes
CTGCTTTTCATTTTTATCTTACTCTTTGTTTATCATCAAAACTTAATCAATACGTAAAGTCAGTTTTGACTTAACAATGTCAAGGTCTCATTTTCACTCACTATCAATAGCAAATTTAAACAAAATAGTGTCATCATCAATGAGTAAAGTTTTCTCCAAACCTTTCTTATCCCATCGTGCAGTGGCCTAAGCATTGATGATTGGAAATGTGAGCCTCTTACTATAGAAAGATCCAACTAGGGTAGTAGACCAAGTGCTCACTCCAACTTGCAACAATTCAACCATTGGACTGACAACACCGTCCTTCATAGCATTTGGGTAGTATTTCATATGTATCTTAGGCTGCTGTAAGTGAATTTTCTTTGTTCAAGCACTAATATTGGGGAAGGGATTCTGGGAATCTGAAGCTGGTGAGTTTACCCCCTTTCCAAATGCATACTTCTAACAATCCTCTTGGGTGAGCGTAGGGAAATCTTTCATGGACAGGGGTGAAGGTGCCCCATCCCCCGCCATGGAGTTCATGTCGTTGTCCTCTTGCCTCTCACAGAGTCACCTTACACCGTTAGCCTCACATTGTAGCTCCTCCATCTCACGCCTTTCCCATAATGGAAAGTGCAACCAGATTTGTTTATCCCGGAGAGCAAACAACCCACTGAGCAAGCGAAAGCAAGGGCAGCATGACCCATATCTGAAGCATGGAGTGGCGCGAGATCTGGGTAGGGACCTACCAAGCAAGCAATGCATCGAGGAGTAAGAGCGGCGAGACCCATATCTGAAGAGTGGAAGCGGCACAAAACCCTCTGAGCAAGCGACCTATCGAGGAGTAGCGCAAAACCCTCAGACCAATAAAAACTACAACTTGATAAGTAGTGCTTGTAATGTACCACTGTACCCAAAGGGCAGACAACTTACCTTTCTTTTATTTAACTTTGTGATAACGATTTTTCAGTCCTACACTCTTATCAAAATCTACAATTAGATTCTAAAATAATTAAAATTTTAATTAAATTCACAATATTAAGCAAGTTAGATGAAATGGTTTTTGAGCTTGCACTCCCCGAAGTATAATAATAGTTGAAATAATGTGTAGAGCTTACTTACATGATTCAGAAGTCACGTGCCACGTATAATCCAATTCAGAGTCATCACAATCATTAAGCATGATCAATCAATAAAATAGTGAACCTTTCAATTGTCAATGGGAAAAATAAACCTATAACTTTTTTTTTCCCATATTTAAGGTTCCAACTTCCAACTTCCAACAGAACCTATTCTTTAGCTAATGGTGGAAAAGGCATTTTCTGGTCAAGTTCCATATATATTGAATGACAATCACCCTCAGTCTCTAAATATCCTAATGTGAGCCTAACACCTTAATTTATGAATCTAATTAGTCCGTTCCTTGGGAATAAAAAAAAGAGGTTTAAATAACTCAACAAGATGTTTTGCTTAGGAGAAACAGTGTAGAGTTCCAAAAGTTAATGAAGGAAAGAAAAGAAAAGAAGGTTTTAAAGTAGTTAATGAAATAATAAAGATTGAACACAAGAAACAAACTAACACTGAAGTGTCAACCTTAAAGAGAAATCTTATGGAAATTTAAGTTGGAAAATAGTGAACTCTGTCATGAGCAATATTTCAATGGATAACTAAGAAGGAGAGTGAACTAGAAAAGAAATTATTTTTCAATCCCATTCTTTAATATTAATATATGGTTTCCATTCAATTGGTTAATTGTATATTTGTTATATTACTTATTGTTTAGGATAAGTATAATTTGTAACCAAGATTTTGAAAAGATCATAATTATTAGATATGTTGAATTAGTATATTATTTTTATTATTTTTCTAGCCATTTACTATTAAGACTAGACATTGATAAGAAAATTAGACTAGCACATATTATATTTATTTCTTATAAAATAGTTTTAATTGTTTAAATTCATAATGAGCCAATATCTACTCTACTTCAAGCTTAAGAAAATCACATAAAAAATAACTAGATAAAAGCTTATTAGTAATTTTTATAAGCTTATAAAGTTTTTCACTTGTTTTCTCTTTTCTAAATCTAACATTGAGATATTTAGAGTTACTAAGAAAGAGTTATGAAGAAATAAAAATATATTGGTCAGTTTTTTTCTATTATGTAAATTTTATTGGGTTATTGAAAGTATTTTTCTTCTTTATATTCTAGCATTAAGTGGGCTTAAATTGGTAAGCCTAGATTTTTGTAGTAGCTCTATAAATAATTTTGTAATATTTTAGTTTATGCAAGAGATGTAAGAACGTAATTTCTATTGCATTAATAATCTTCCTTCATTATTTATATGAGGGTGTAAGCATTTATGAACCTATCATTTTTTCCTTAAAAAAGTAGTATTAAGGCCAATTATGACATCAAAATGGACTTCTGTAACTTAGCAAACTTAATTATGAGCATTATAAACTTAAGATGAAACCCATTATTGGTTTAAAAGGAGTATGAAATGTAGTCAACCAAGGCTGCACAGAGCCTTAAAATAAGATAAGTTTGAATCAATTCGAAAATGAAGCCTTAAAGAAAGAAATAAAGAATGATTTAAGTGCGCTTACTATCATCTATCAAGGTTTGGATGAAGGAATATTTGAGAAAATAGCTAATAAAATTACATCAAAGAAGGCTTGGAAAACTTTTTAAATTTAGTGATGGAGTTAACAAAGTGAGAAAGATGTGACTTCAAACACTAAGGGATGAGTTTCAGAAACTCTTAATAAAAGATGATGAGTCCATAATTTCATAGTACTTCACAAAAGTAAGGATGGCAATGAGCAGCTTGTGGATCTAGATTCAAGTGTTTTCAATTAGCCGACCCATGGGCCAAGCCCAGGCCCAAGTCGGCTTGAGACCTAATTATTCTAAGCAAAAAGACATCGTTTTGCTTAGAAGAGTTGGGTCTTGGGTAGGCCTGGGCCTGGGTAACCCAGGCCAGGACTTAATTGAAAAAAATGTTGTTTTATAATTTTAATTAAAAAAATTGGCGGGGGTGACCCATGGGCTGGTCCATTGCCATCTCTACACAAAATTCCTAAGAGTGGTTAATCAACTTCAAATTTAATTATGTTGTACTACATACTAAAGAATCTAAAGTTTTAAGTAGTGTGACCGTTACTTAGCTAAGTAAATCCTTATTGGCTTATAAAACAAGGTTGAATCATGATAGGAAGGATGTAATATAACAAGCCATAGTAAAAAAAAATCCTTAGTCATTAAAGTAGAAGAAGACAATTTGTACACATAAGTGGATATTATACAGATGAGGTCATAAACTTGTATGGAGCTAAGGGAAGGGAAGAGGAGATTAAAACTCTTATAGTGAAAATCCATCTCAAAATCCTAAACATAGTCGAGAAATAGGAAGAGATAATTAATTTGAATTTTAGGTTGAAAACCATCTAAAACCCTAAATAAGCCCACTGACTAGAACCAAAGTTATAAGAATTTTGATCACCTTAAGTTTCCTTGAAAAGATCAAATTAAGTTCTTATCAAAGAATCAAGAGGAAATTCTCACAAAAAGAGAAGAAAACTCCCAATTTTGTTTTTTTGTTAATGATTAGGGAACTACATCCCTGAGACAATTTTAAGAATAAAATCCCTAAAAAAGAATATAAAACTAGAGTCTTAAAGGAACATCCTTATAAGTGTAATCAGGATTCAAACACTAACTACTAATACTACTTTAAATAGGACTCTACGAAACTATTTCAATTCATATCCTTAATGTCATAAGGAATCCTAATCATATTAGAATAATTAATCCTAATTAGATTAGAAATTAACCCCACAATAAGTCCTAACCTAAATAGGAAACTAGAAAACAACTATAGAATAATACTAACACCATTTGGGCTTTATAATTAAGTAAGTTATATCCTAACTACAATAAAAAATGATGACCAATAACACAAAATGAACAAAGCCCTTAAATAATTTTGATTATGTTAATTGGGTTCTATTTAACTTAAAACAAGTGGACCAGGTCGTTACAAATTTTCTAGCCATATTCTTTATGTATTAAGCATATTTCATCTTTAAAAACATGTAAAAAAGTGACTAATCTTAGCAATGTATTTGATTCATTATAAACAGCCTCCTTTTATTACATATCTATAATTAATCCTTGAAAACTATCTTCATTTGTTTGGTCTTTGCTCTAATCATTAGACATCAAATTCCTTAAAAAAGATCATAAGAATGGTTAGAAATAGGTGCTAGTGCATGCTGATCTCCATCACTCCCTCCCTCCTCAAAAAGATTTGTCCTCTAATCACCACTTAAGGAAATAATCCGTGTAGCATTTACTTGGGTAATAGCTATGTAAATTCCTTGAATTGATCTTATATAGCATTTATAAACAACTTGAGATCAAGTTGTGCATTATCTCCACCACCACTTATATTTAAATTTGCAAAGAAAACATTAGTAACAAAGATTGGTTTTCCTTATATTTCCCTTACCTGTCTATACTTGAGATTAGGTTACTTATTTGCCCACGTTTCACTCAAATTTGGCTTTTCATGACGAAGTTCTCATTACTCTTTCCTTTTACCACTCAATTTCCCCTTACAAGCCCTTTAAAAAGAACTCTATCTATGGTCTTACCAAAATAGCAAGCAACAATAGGGTTTATAACTTTAATTGTCAAAAATTAGGATTAACAAGAAAGAACAAAGGAAACAAAATCAACAAGAAGGTAACAAGGATGATTTGACACTAAGAATAGGTTTAAAAAAATCAATAAGAAGGTAACAAGGATGAAAAAAATCTAAGAATACTTTTTTAAAATAGAAAAGGGATTAGAATTTTGGATTTAATGCCTATTTTTTAATTTGATTTTCTTTCTTTTTTTCTTTTCTTTTCTTTTCTTTTCTTTTCTTTTTTCCTATTTTCTCTTTTTTGTTTTATGTATATATGATGTGAACTCAAAAAAACAATATAAAAGAGAATGGAATAACTTTGATTGAAGAAGAATGAACAAAGAGAATGCTGAATTGAAAATAGTTAAGGATAAAAAGAATTGGATGGATAGATGATGAACAAAAAAATCACAAATGATAAGAAAATAAATAAACAATAAAAGGAAAAGTAGCAAATGATTTCAAGAGCCAAAGCTCTGACCAAATAATGTGAACTTTAGTATGAAAATAACCTAAAACTTGGATCATAAGAAATTAAAAAACCTTAAGTTCGTCTTCAAATCTAGGATGGAAAGTAGATTTTAATCAAACCTATTGATTAGAACTAAAGATAAAAGAATTTTAATCACAAAAAGTTATATTGATAAGATCAGATTAACTTCTTGTCAAAGAATGAAGAGGGAATCCTCACAAAAAGTGAAGAAAACTCTTAATTTAATTTCTATATTGATGATTTAGGAATTACTTCAATAAGATAACCTTTTATAAGCATTAAATACTTAATGACTAGAATCTTAAAAATAATAGAAAAATAGAGTCCTAAAGGAACATTCCTTATCAAGTGTGACAAGGATTCAAAACATTAACTACTAATACTACTTTAACTAGGACTAAAAGAATCCTATTTTAGTTCATATCCTTAATGTCATAAGGAATCCTAATCAAATTAAATTTTAAGTAATCCTAATTATATTAGAGTTAACCCCACAACAAGTCTTGACCCAAATAGGAACTAGAAAACAAACATAAAACAATATTAACATGTTTGGGCTTATACCCAATAATAATAAAACATGTTGACCAATAACACTAAATGAACTAAAGCCCTTAAATACACTTTAATTATGTGAATTAGGCTCTATTTAAGTCAAAACAAGTAGAACAATTTCTTAGAAATTCTCTAAGCCTTGCTCTTCTTTTATTAAGCCCATACCATTTTCTATAACATGTAGAAAAGTGATTAATCTTGGCAATGCATCAAATTCATCCTGAATAACATCAATTTTATGCATATCTATAACTAATCCTTGTAGAAATAGTTTCTTGCATTTAGTATTTTCCCTAATCATTAGACATCCAATTCTTTGTAAGGAATCATAAGAATGGTTGAAAATAAGTACCAGTGCAAGCTAATACCCATTAATGATTTTGGCAAAATAACAAAAGGAGGAAGGGGAAATCACAAATTGAATAGTATTCATATGGAAAGCATAGTTATTATTATTAGGAATGTTTTTTTTAATGAAGATAATATAAAATTAGAAGAAGCTAATTGAGATTAAATGGGTGAAAATTTAGTACTTATAGTAAAGGATTAGTTAAAAGATAAAAAGATCATAATATACCTTGATAATACAACTAGTAATCACATGACAGGTTATAAAGAAAAATTTATAAAATTAGATATCAAAGTGACAAAGTAACGATTGCCTTCCATGGCCGATCTGTTACTTGAAGGTGTAAACTATGATTCTTGTTTCAACGTCTCCTTCAATTGTTATGTAGAAAAGTAATTCCTTTGCTAAAGTTATTATACATATTCTCATTTAATTGTCTATCGTACATGCTTAAGCTTCCTTTAAACACGCAGAGGACATTAATGCCGATAAAGGAATAGGAACATCAGTTCTTGTCAAAAAGTTTGCAACTAATCAAATCTCGTCTGGACAATCACGTATGCATTTATATCCAATTTCTGTTCGTTGAACGGTTTTGTAAGATCACATTTTCAAAACTTCTGACCTAATTATGTATTAGGTAAATATGTTCCCATACCAAGTTTATATGGAGAATTAGTCTTCCATAACCATAGCGGCAACTCGTTCACTGTTTCTTCTACAAGTATAGATATAGCCTCAAAACTATTGGAAGAAGGTGTTCAAAAGCCTACACCTGGTGGCAGAAGTATCACTATTCCGATTGGTGTGTTTGAACATGCCAGGAACCTTCTCGGGAATCCAGACATTGGGGACTCATTTACCTTTACTGACTCCCATGTAACATGGAATCAACCAAATTAATTATATCATTTTGTTTATTGATGCAATACATTATTACACTAAGCTTTGAAGTTGATTTATTGTTATATCTGTAAGACTTTGTAAAACAATGCATATCTTTATCATTTTTCCAATTGATTTATTGTTGTTAACTATTTCTTAACCTTCATTAACATTGCCTTATATTCTTCTCCATATATTATGCACAATATTGATATCAACGAATTATATTTGTAGAGAATACGTTAAAATTGAATTTCAGGAAAACAAATGGGACCAAAGCGACAGCGTGAGGTTATGCGACCTCGGTTTAGAGCCATGTTCGGAGTAACTTACTATGAAGGTGGTTCATCACAGTCTGCTTCTCGAACTGACTCACCTCCTCCGCCTTCAGGACCGACAGTTGCAAATGAGGCATCACCTACTGCTCCTCTTGCTACTCCATCCCCATCCCCAAATCATATATCATCCAATACCAGTGTATCGGATAGAGGAGACGTCGGCCAGACTCCAGCTGAGGGACCGGATGGAAGAAAGTTAATAACAATTGTCAATGAATAGTACGTGAAATAACATTACCCACAGTTTCCTTTCAATTGTCTTAGGTTTATCAGTTACTTCACAGTATAAGAAAATTTATTTTATTAGGTTGGTTTCGTCTGGTCCGAGTTCTAGAAATATGACTTCTACATTTAAACAAAGGATTAAACCTGAGAGTTATGCGTGGAAGAATATATCGGCCGCCACAAAGCAATTTTACTTTCAGGAGTTTGAGGTACAAAAATGATTTACTTTCTTTTTATATTGACTTATAAACACAAGTGACATAAATATTATTACATTATATTATTTGTTGCCTTCTTATTTTAGAAAGCATTTTACTGGGATTCTTGTTTCGACGCCAGCATGTATAAAGTATGGGAAAAGAAAGCACGTACACGTTATCGCGACTTCATTATGCGATACGCAAGATTGGTGCATAACCGCGTTATATTTCAGAGGATACTTGGAGTCGTTGGATCGAGTGTTGGACATCACCTGCAGAAATGTCCATATCAAAGCATAACTCGGCCAATAGTCGTGGAGGCCCGGGGGGTCAGAGTCTTCCTGTATATACAGGAGGATCAATAATCCATAACGTTCATGCACATAGACTTGTAAGTATCTAAACTTGACACTTATTTTGTATATATTTTGCTATGTTGTTTTCTACAGAATGATTATGTTATTAATATTTGGTGCCATATATGGCTGTGTTATGTTATTTGATTTGTTCAACAGGGGGCAAATATTATAAAAAATAGAGAAAATTTTGTCGAAATTTTTATAAATTGTAGTTCACGTCTGACAATTTGGGTTATACATGTAGGAAATATCATTGGGGATCAAGCCTACACCTATCCAGCTTTTTTTGCACACCCATACGAAGAAACATGATGGTGTGACATTCATCAACACCTGATGTAGAGAGCTGAATGTATGTCAAATTAATACATTGTTATAATTTCTTTTTCAATAATCCCTTACTTATGTCAACATTGTTTCCTAATAGGACCAAATACGACAAACCATTCAGCGGCAGACTCAGAAGGAGCAACCTGTAGATGAGAATCAGACGTATCTGGATGTTGTGGGTGGTAGGGACCGTCGTGGGAGGATATTCGGGTTAGGTTCATATACGAACACATGTTATTCATGCTCTTCCCTGTCTAGTACAGCAACATCGGCTAGGCCAGCGAACAATAATGAAGTAATTGAGCTTCGGGCCATAGTGGACACATTGAAGAAGCAGATAGCTCACATCACAGAAGCTAACGTTAATGAATGGATGCAACACATAGAGTAGATAGCCAAGATGAGATGAGAGATGGAGGCTAAGAACATAGAGCAAGTGACAAAGCTAAGAGAGGAGATGGAGCAGGTGACAAGGATAAGAGAGGAGATGGAGCAAGTAACGAAGATAAGGGAGGAGATGGAGCAGATGGAGCGGATGGCTAAGATGAGAGCAGAGATGGAGCAAATGGCTAAGATGAGAGAGTAGATGGAGCAGATGGCTCAGCTTAGACAAGAGATGGAGCAGTTGGAAGGGAGGCTTGGCAGTTCAGATCACCCACGATCACCATGACATTAGCTTGTCTTTGTCATTTGTTTTCAATTACAAACATAAGTTTTGCACATTGTACTGGTTTTATTATCAATTCAAACAATTTTCACGTTATATTATCAATTAATTTTCTGATTAATCAAATATATATATATATATATATAATTTATAATGCACACATTATTGGTAACTCTTAACATTATGCATTTATCACAACATTATAAAATTGGAAAATGTTTTCAAAAAATTTCTTACCTCCTAATACCGATGGAAAATAGAAAACCGTTGGAAATTGAATTTTTATTACCAACGGAATTACTATTTCCATCGGTGTGTTATAAGCCGTTCATTTACATTCCCTTCTTCTTGCCGACGGATTTAAGCCGTTGCTAAATATTACCGACGGTAAGTCGTTAACTTTTGTCCGTCAGTAATATTATTACCAACGTTATTAATACTGTTGTTAACATGTTTTTGGCCGTTGCTAAATTACCAACAGAAATATACCGTCAGTAAATTTAACTACGGTGCTTTCACCGACAATTTTGACCATCTATTTTTTCCGTAGGTAATTACTTATACCGACGGAATATAATAGTTTTCTGATGGAAATGTCCGTCAGTAAACTACTGTTTTCTTGTAGTGAAAAATCACCAAAATGTACAAAATTATAATTTCTAATATATAAAATTGGAAATTTTAATATTCAAGAGAATTACATTTATTATAATTATATCAAACAACTACGTACTAATTTAAGTTAAAACTTTCTAAGGTAAATTTTCTTAGCTATTTTTCTATATGAAGTTCACTACTGATTTGTTTCCTAAAAAAAATAAAAATAGAATCAATTAATTATTTTATAAAATATTAAGCTATAAATTTGGTACTAACATTTTACAATAATATAATGATAATGATAAGAAGCAATAATAACTATTCTATAGTTTATAAATTTATAACTCACATGACTAGTTGGGTATTTGATGTTGTGGAACTTGATGGATCTTCACTTGAGGTAGAAGCATTGAGTAACAAACTAGGAATTACTTCAGTATTTGCCAAATGTGCAAAACAACTAAAATTTGTTTCATTTCCATGACTTGCTTCTTAATAGTTGCATCTTGAGCTTGAATTTTCTCATTTTGAGCTTAAGTATTTTCATTTTGTATTTTTTGATTTCAATAATTCTTGCAATTTCATCATCTAAATCACTTGCACATTTCTTTGCAGCCTCAGCTTTAGCTAGAATTTAACTTTTCCTCGGGACTTAAATGTTATCCCTTTAACACCTAAACTATGTGAATAGCTTGCCTCTCTTTATTGGACAAGATTGAAATGCTCAACAAGTGGTAGAGGTGCAGATGAAATCTTTTCTTTGTTTTTCTCTCCCTCTTCTTGAAGCTTATTCTGCATATGTAGATAGAATTTGAAAATTTAGTAAAGTAATTTTAAAATTTTCCATAAAAGACTAATTTGACTGTCACTTTTGTACCATTATTTCTTCTTCATTTAGAATAGACCAATTTCCATCTTGCTTTTGTCATAATACCTTCCAAACTTTAATAGCATTGAGCCACTCATTGGAATCTTTATCTTTCTAAGAAGATAACAAAAATGAAAAGATAAAGAAAATTAATGATTAATTGGAACTTAATTTTTTAAAGAAAAATATAATTTTAATTTTAAGTAATTAAAATTTTACTTTACCATCTCATATGCAATCTCCTCACCTTTGTTTTGGTACCCTACGACTGCAAGGAACTCAGCTTAGGTTCAATCTACTAAATCTAAATGAAAGAAGGACCCTTTTTGAAAAGGCCGCATAATCGACTTTGTACCACAAACCAATTTCATTTATTAAATTCCCCTATTACTTGTGTTTCTTCCTCTTTGCTTCTATACAATGATAAATAATTTGTTTTTAATAAAAGAAATAAAAGAAAACAACTAACAAAATAAGTTAAAGTACTTAATTTTTAAATGACCTTAAAATTTAGAGTCTTCTATTTATTTTCAATCAACCATTGCCAATCACCTTCCTCCACATCTTTTAAGCAATCTTTGCTTTTGAGATAGCTTTGGTGTAAATTATAATATTGATTTTTATATTGAGTATGCACTTGTTACATCACATGAGATTGCACCTTATTTGAGAAATTGAATTTATCCTAAAATTCATATAAAAAATAATTAGGAAATTAAGAAGAAAATTCAATGTAACGATAAAATTAAACTTTATTGCAATTAAACAAATACTATTTTGATGGGACAACTCTTTTGCTTTTGTACATAAAAGTTTTTTAAGTCTGAAATAAATCTACAAGTTGGATTGACAGCAAATTTTCTCACTTTCCTTTAAGGTCTAAGCTCTGCAGCTTTGCAGAAGTTTAATGGGACAACTCTTTTGCTTTTGTACATTTCTTTTTTTATTTTTTACTTATTTTTCCTATGACTGAAACGTATTACAAAGAAAGAAAGGTAAAAGTGTGGAAGAAAAGAGACAATTACAACCATTTACCTTATGAATAACAAAAGTGTAATACCTTTGAAAATAACCACATTGCCTTCTTATCATCCTCAAAAATCTCTTTCCAACTAGAGACATGAAGTGGTTTAAGTTGTCAAATGCACATGGTAACTTCTAACTTGAAAAAGCTAGCATGCTTACCTCATACCTTATAGCCGAAGGAGGAAATTGAATACAACAAAATGTCATTGATAAACACTATCACAAAGTGATCTAGGTAGGGCTGAAACACCTTATTCATCAATATCATGAATTCAGCTAGGGAAATAGTTAACCCAAACGGCATTACTAAGAACTCAAAATGCCCATACCTGCTCTTGAAAGAACTTTTTGGTACATCAGCTTCTGTTATCTTTAGTTGATAATACCCAGAACTCAAGTCCAACTTCGTAAACACTTGAGCTCCCTGTTGTTAAGTCAAAATGACTTTACGATTAATGATTTTGATGAAAAACAAATAATAAAGCAAAATAAAGAAAGTAGATGGAAGGAAGCTTAAGTAAAAAACAGACGAAAGAAAAGCATATGCAAGCAAAAGCAGACGAAAGCTTAAGTAAAAAGCAGACGGAAGAAAAACAGACGAAAGCAAAAGCAGACGCAAGCAAAAGCAGACGCAAGCAAAAAATAGACGAAAGCAAAAAACAGACAGAAGTAAAAAATAGACGGAAGTAAAAAGCAGACGGAAGAAAAGCAGACGGAAGCAAAAGTAGATGCAAGAAAAAAACAAACGGAATCAAAAAACAGACGGAAGCAAAAAAGATGACGGAAGAAAAATAGACGCAAGCAAAAGCAGACGGAAGCAGAAGTAGACGCTAAAGCAGAAAGTAGACGGAAGAATCAAGAAGACACATCAGCTTGAGTTAGTTACAGAACTCAACTGAATAACCAATTCTTGAAAGATCGAGAAGCAGATTTCAAGAAACAATTGAAGACGAAGGCTATAAATACGAGTCATGTCAAAGAGTTTGATATAAGAATTTTTTTAGCGAGATTAAAAAGCCTATCAATTCTTGAGAGATATTGTGCAAACAACTAGAGCTATTATTTCTGTAACAAAGATCGAAACACCTTTCAGTTTGAAAGTAGTGTAGATAGCCTGAAGAAGCTAAGAGTGAAAGAATACTGATTGTAGAGACCTGAAGAGGCTCAGAAACAAAGAATACTTGTAAAAGTTTTTGAGAGATAGTGAAATCTCATAAATTCATCTGAGGACTGGATGTAAACCACGGTTTAAGGTGAACCAGTATAAAAACTACTGTGTCAAAATCTCTCAAACTCTCAATGTCTCTTTTCTATTAACTTTTGATTTCAGTGTCTTACATAAGTTTTCAAAAATACTTTACAACATTGTTCTTAAAGTAGTTTATGTGAAAGAAACAAGTGTTCCTTAACGAATTAGTTTTTGAAAGGGAATTAATGAAAAAGTTTATCACAATTCAACCCCCCTTCTTGCGCATCTATACTTCATTATTAAGTGTTGTACGAACGTGTGATTCACTTCACCTGCAACTGATCAAACAAATCATCGATTTTAGGCAATGGGTACTTGTTCTTCACTGTGACTTGATTCAGTTACCTATAATTGATGCACAGTCTCAGAGTTCCATCCTTCTTCTTCACAAATAAGACTGGAGCTCCCCAGGGTGAAACATTGGGTTTTATAAAACCTTTTTCCAACAAATCCTGTAACTAAGCCTTCAACTCTTTTAGTTCCATAGGTTCCATCCTATATGAAGAAATGGATATAGGAGCAGGACCCAGAACCAAGTCGATTGTAAACTCTGTTTCCCGATCTAAAGGTAAGCCAAGTAACTTTGTGGGAAACACATCTAGGAATTCCTTAACAACAGGAATATCCTAGACATTCTGCTCAGCTCAGGTATCAATCACGTGGGCCAGATAAGCCTCACATCCTCCGTTCATTAACCTTAAAGCACTCATGAATGAGATCAGTTTGGCTGGCACTATTTGGCTAATACCTTTGAAAACTGCTCTTGGCTAATTAGGAGATTCTAATATTACCTCTTTAGTATAGCAATTCATGACGGCCCTATAAATAGTGAGCCAATCCATGCCTAATATAACATCTATCTCCTTTAACTGTAATATAATGAAGTTTGCTTCTAACTCTACCTGATCAATTCGAATCACACACCTCTTGCAGACTTCCCTAATCGCGGTGGTACTACCTATCAATGTACTCACCTCCAATTCACATCTTAGTAACTCTCTATCACAATGCAATTTAGATGTCATGAGGTCCGATAAAATAAATGCATAGATCCGTGATCTAGCAATGCAAAAGCCTCAAAAGTAAATAATAATAATACACCTGCAACGACATCTGGAGACTCTTAAGCCTCTTGTCTCGTTATAGCATAGACCCTGGCCTAAGACTACGGTTGGTTTCTTCGCACTTCAATCCTAACAGAAGGACTCCCAGATCTCACTCTACCTCTGCCATGGCTTCTCTGTCCAGTCCCACCAGCTTGGCTCTACTGAACAGTAGTTTCTGTCACCATACTTCCTCTCCTACCGGACTGAGCTCTAGTTGCCCCAGAACAATCCCTGATATGATGATCAAGTGAGCCGCATCGAAGGCAAGCTCCTGTTAACCTCTAACATTTACCACTGTGCTTCTTTCCATAATGCTCACAAGGTGGCAACTGACCCGATATTGCACCTCTGTTGTTCCCAGACTGAACAAAACTACCTCTTTGTCTAAACCCCGACTGTCTAGATGTAGCCGATGGTTTGAAAGATCGATTCTGACACTTGTTGAACCCTCTGTCAGAACCACCCTGAGATTCACTGGGCCTTTTCTATCTAGACTTTGGTCTAATCTCAGGCTGACTGTCTTTCAATAACTGCTCAATGCGGATCGAGGTAGCTCGTAGTTTCATAAAACTACTCAAATTAGAAATAGCTAACCTCATCCGGATCTCCATGTTCAATCTGTCTTCAAATCTCCTTAACTTGACTTCCTCAATAAAAATGAAGACAGTAGCATATCCCATCAGCTCATTGAATTTAATCTCATATTCTGCCACAAAAATCCTGCCATGCTTCAGATCCAGAAATTCCTTCATCTTTCTGTCTAGGTAGATCTTGGGCATATAATTCTCTTTAAAGACTCTTAGAAAATCCTCCCATCTCAATCTACAAAGTCTGATGGTACTGCCTGGAACAATTTTCCAGCACTAGTATGTTGGGCCTTGCAATAAAGATACTGCATAGTCGAACCTCTCGTTTGACTCACAATCCATTTGATCAAATACTCGCTTAGTCCTCTCTAACCATCCCTCGGGTTCTGCAGGGTCTGTACTTCCGTAGAAGTCCACAACCCCTGCTTTTGCAGTTTATCGTATCTCCTTTCCCTTCTCTTGGGAATTCTGGGAGGCATTCCCTTAGGTCGAGATACAGACGACTCTCTACTGGCTCTTTCTGATCCTAGGTTAGTTGAGTGTTCCATTTGATCGCCTATGGAAAATAACCTATAATACATAATAACCTCAATTACTATTTAAAATTTTCATAATATTTCATGCCTAACAGTCGTACATATCCCTATGGATGCCAACCATGCTCTGATACCACCAATTGTAGCACGCCACTCCTATCTGGCACATGCACGTATACCCTTCGGACACACGTGCACATGCTTGATAGAAATGGTGTGATAACCATTTCACCTTCACTATACCATATGGCATCGTAAGTAAAACCATAAATAACACATTGTCTGAAAACCAAAATTTTCCTCATTTCATTTCTCAAACTATAATTCACACTATAGCATTAACCATCATCCATATTCTATAATGTCAACCTAGAGTGTTTACAACTCAGTCTACATAATATGCTACATACATAAGGAAACTAACTTGTACCAAAATGCAGTATTAGCAGCTAAGTCGTTGCTCTCTCGAACTTGAAATTGTTAACATTGCAATTTTGATGAGTTTTGCGAACTCAGTAGAGTAACCATCCTCGATGGTTCACTCTTGTCATATAACACAACGGTTCATATTATCATGTAATTCACATCAACTTGGTCACATCCAATAATATTATGAATCACTTATTCACAAATCTCATAATTCAAATACAAGTTCATACCATTCATTATCACATATTCATATAAGGGAAGTCATCATAACAATGCAGTTATTCAATTTATTCATATCATATTTGAATGCAATGTTTATGAGACTCAATTCATTTATTACGTTGTTATGACTGTATGCCTTTTTCACTGTCCTGTCTCTGTTGTGAATACTGGCCTCTTTCATACTATCCCTTATTCATTGAGGATACAGGGCTATTTAAACACATTGAGCCTTAGGCTCTTTCCATAATTGTCTAGCTTTAAGCTCTTTTTCACTGGCAACATCAATCACAACTGCCTTTATATTTCATGCATTGGAATGAAATGCATTCCTCAAATTCGATCAATTATGCACTTTCAGTCACATTCATATTCTTTTTCATTCGTATTTTTCATCAAACTTTTAGTCCGGCATTCAACATTCAAGTTGAGAAACAAATAGTCAGTTACATTCACATTCAAGTAACACTTCCAATGTTCTATGCATACATCAAACTCCTCGGACATTTCATGTCTGGAATTCAGTACACAAACGTCACATATAACAATTTAATGCAGTATCAAACAGAACAAATCAAGGTGAGACCATCTTAGGTTATTCACAGTATGCTCCCATACATGTTATTGCCTGGATGGTCCAACAATGTTGGAATGATGGCGTACATCTTGAGCGTCTAAATACACATACATTGTACACATTACTGATTTGATCAATCAAATACATATTCAACTATGCACATATATATGTGCCATGTGCAATGCATGCTTAATGACTATCCATGATATGTTTCCTTAATCACAATTCATAATCATTCAAACATTATCAATCAAATATATCTTGTTAACACGTAGGTTAATACCTTAAATACACTTGATCATGGTTAATTCATTAACCATTCCATCTTTTGCCTCAAAATAGACTTTCAAGTCTACTTTATATGATCATTATGACAAGGAAAATGGTGTATTTCTGTAACACTTTCTTCTAGATAATTGTTCCCTTGTGCCTTAAGTTTCTAATGACACCAAGATCATATAATCTGGTTCATTAATCTATGAGTTATGCTCAAAATACTACATACTGAATACATTTGAAATTTTGGCTAGGGCATGATCATGCTTTCAATTTGTACAACTCATATCTCTCAATTCCAATATCCAAAAATTACAAAATTTATACTAATTAAAAGCTAAGAGAATAAGCTACAGCTTTTATGAAGACACCTTGGTCAGATTCGACCTACATCAATACAGTTTATTTGATAACAATAGGACATAATTTCTGTCACAGGTAGTCTTATAGCCTAAGCCAAGATTCAATTTCAACCTAAATTTCAAGACCTTCAAGGATAGAATTCAAATTCAATGTCTTATTAAAAATTGTAGCCAAATGTCTCTAGTTCAATTTAAATCAAGAAGAATCTCATTTGGAAATATAAAGGTCAAGATATAATCAAAATACCGAAGCATGATTAGTGAAATCATTCCAATTAACAATATTCCATCACACTCACCATTTGCATCCTAAATTTATCATTCAATCTTTTCCAAATGGATTTAGATGTTCATAAATTTTGGTGGAGATGGAGAACAATGTGTTATGAGTCTATTGGCTTAAGTCTCATGTCATATGGATGTCAGGAGAAGAATTTATAACAAAAAGAACAAAGGATGTTCAGAGAAAACACTACAACTAACATATTCCAGCAATTCTTCTTCACCAATATCACATGCATTTCAATCCAATTAAAACATTATTCTTATATCATTTAACATGTCTTAAAGCTCAGATTGTTACCTACCTGTTAGATTTCCAATTGAACACAAAACTTCAGATTAAACCAAGTCTCCAATCATGCAAGATCAATCACAACCTCTAGGAGAAAACAGATTGTGAACAACAATATGAAAACCATTTTCAGCTGGTTTTCTTGGCTATTTTGTGTAAGCTAAAAAGCTAATTTTAGTGCAACAATTTAGCTGGGTTCAAGCAAAATAAAGAGGAAATTGGAAGCAATTTTGGTGGACAAAAGTGAGGGAATCAACAGAAACATTGCTGCTGGAGTTTGCTCCATCAACTTGCTAGGTGTCACCATTAAAGCACAACACTTATCCTAAGGCATGTCTTACATTTGCCTAATCAAGATGCTGCCACTAATCCACTCAAGATGCTGCCATTTATTCCCTACTAAATGAATCCACATGCCACATAATAATTGGTCCGATTGTTATTTAATTATTAGTCCATTTGTCACACAATTAACTATGCCAATTGTCACTCAATTTAAGGCTTAATCATCCAAATTTTTCATGTATCAATTTATCCTACCACTTACCATTTGTCCTAATCCAAATGTACATTTTATTTCATCAATCTCTCAATTAATCACAATTAATTCCAATTCACTAATTGAAATCCAACCAAAATTCAAGACGTACCAAATCACAATTCACATCATTTTCACTTAACATTTTTCATACCTCAGGACATATCAATTGAGTGCCATTTGTGTAATTCACAATCCATGCGTGTATACTCATATCGCGCCTTTGAATATAATTATAATAATCATGTCACAATTGTACCAATTTTGCTCTACATGCAGACACTCATATAACTCATTAGTCTAACTTTTTAAATATCTCAATTATTTGGGAGACAAGATGCTACAGTTATCCTCTTATTAAAAGAATCCAAAAGAGATTGTCCTTTTGGACCAATCGTGCCCTATCCTTTGGAGGAAGGTTATAACTAGTAAATTTTGTGCTTAATTCCATGCATTTTTATTAGCCCTCAAATATGGTACTTGCATGGTGCAAAATTTTATATGGGGAGAAGGTGTCCCTAATCAGGGATACGCCAAGGTAAAGTGGATTGATGTTTGCAGACCTAAACTAGAGGGAGGCCTTCGACTTACTCCTATTAAATCGTCTAATAAAGCTCTTTTGATGAGGAAATTTTAGTCTATCTTATAGGGAGATGAAATACTATAGGTAAAATGGCTCCATGCTTATGTCCTAAAAGGTTAGAGTATATGGTTTGTTAATCCAAAGACCTCCCACTCTTGGTTTCTATCAAAACTGTTCAAGATAAAGGAGGAATTAGTTTCTAAAATTTCATGTTATATAGGAGATAGAGTAAGGGCGAGTTTTTGGTATGATGACTGGATAGGAAAGGGACAATTAATCAGGAATCAGGCTACTATTCAATCACTGAGCGACCTTCCCTTTACTACAAAGGTTAGGGCCTTTATTAGGGAGGGTGAGTAGATGGAATTCCCGAGAGAAATTCACTACTTACAACCTAACTACTCCCCTAACTTATTGATATCTGATAGATATATTTGGGGAAACCACCCACAAGGTCTATTTACAACAAAAAGTTGTAGAGAATGGCTATCACGAAGAAATGTCAAAGTGGGTTGGTGTGAAGTGGTATGGCGTAAAGAGCTATTGGCTAGCTCCTCATTCATCCTATGACTCACTACCATAAACAAGATTAGTACAATGGATAGGCTTTCTTTCCTAAATTCCACTGAGATTTGTGTCATGTATAACGCAGGACAAGAGAATAGGAACCATCTGTTCTTTGAGTGCCCCTTCTCTAGAGACATTTGGTCTTGGATAAGACATAAATGTTTGTATTCCCTAAGCACATTCCAATTCACAGAGATACTGCAATGGTTTATCAGACTGAAGCCCATTTCCTATCTTAATTCTATTATTTGCTTAATTTCCTTTGCGGCTTGCATTAAGGAAATATGGAAGAAAGGAACATACGTAGGTTTCAGAACATCAGTAGAAATTCACAACAGGTAAGAAAGTGTATTTTTGCTAAAGTCAGAGAACAATTAATCTACTCTAGTTCTATCAAAAGTGCTCAGCCCAATTAGCTAACTCATGGAAAATATAGAGAAATATACATACCAATAGTAGTAGGCAATTTTTCGAAGCTCATATTCCTCGATAATATGGAAAGCAAAGGAAGGGGGACTTACCTCTCAGGTGACAGAATGGAAGCGCCATCGATGTTGGGAACAATGTTGGGGACACTCAACCATAGATCTAATACATGAAGAGACAAGAAAGGAAATTTCAATCTTTTTGCATCGGCCAGTCTTAAGTATTAAACATGAAGAAGAGAAACATGGATAAGTAAGATCTGTTTACCTTTTCTTGGATTACCCATCTAATTGTCTTAAAGCTCTCATTCGGCGTCTCAAGACGGTGGTGAGTGCAGACATCTCCAACCCTAATCGGGAAAGAAAGAATGGTGAATGTTTGAGTTTAGGATTTTTTTTTCTAATTAGGTGTTAACGATGTATCTTTATGTTTTAACCTTGGAATGTTTCCGTTTTGTGAGTTTGTGTTTTGGTGTTGAATGGTGTCATTTTTTTGGTTGATTGGTGAGTTTTTGACTCATCGTAGCTTGTAATTCTCCTCTTTCTTTTACTAACATTATTTAATTTCTAAACAAAACTTATCAAACTAGTTCAATTTTTAAAACATCGATATTTATTATTTTATGTCTACAACATGCTTATGCCATATTAGATTAAACTTGTAACTGACATAATCATGTCATGAAAAGTTGCTTTTTGTTCATTTGTGTATTGTCAAATATAATAACAAAAATTAGTTTATAATTTTTATAATGTGTTATAACTATTTTTTTAGCTGGTGAATTCTTTACTGAAAATTAAAATAAATGTCAAAATGAAAATTTTCAATAGCTTTTTTTAGTAATTAATCCCTAAATAATAACATGTTTAATAATCCTTATCATGACTAACTATCATAAAATTTGGTCAAATCATTTGCATACAAATTATAAAGGTTTGAATAGTCCATTAAAACAGCAGTAAACATCTTGCTAATCTAAGTTTGTATCTTACATTAGTCTTTTCCTTATATACTTATTAGAGATGGCAATATGGCCCGACGTCTCCCCGGTACTAGCCTGACGTTAACGAGTCAGGCTCGGATTAACCGGGCTTTATGCTTGGATTAACTGGATGTTCGACCCTAGACTTAATAAGTAAAAGAAAAACGACATCGTTTTGATATTTTAATTTTTTTAAAAAATAATTGGTCAAGGTTGAGTAGGACTACAGTAGGGCTCAGGCCTAGTTTAGGCCTATGTGAGTCTGGCTTGGCTCAGTCATTGCTATCCCTAATACTTATTTCATACGAACAATGTCAAAACCAATCAATATAATGTTAGAAATAGTTTATTTATGTTTATAACCCAGATATTTACCAAATTATTGACATATATCATATACCACATTCATTCTATCTTTTAATCAAAAATTGTTTAAATTTATTATAAAAATAATTTTAAATGTATTATGATTTTTTAATTTTTTTCTGTAAATTGGCTTTAAATTGTTATTTTGATATCAACTAATCATAACATTATTAGTTCAATTTAATTTAATAAAAAATAGTTTTTAGGATAAACTAATTAAAATTAAAAAATCAAAATACATTTAAGATCAAATTCAAGAACAATTTTTTTCCCTCTCATGATTAACTAGTTTTGGATGAAATAGAACTTAAGGCTCATGCTCAAACCCAAATTCCTACTATTACGGAAACAAAACGGAACAAAAATTTGTAGACGGAACGGAACAAAAATTATAGACAGTGAGGTGTTTAGTTGTGATGGACAAAATAGAAAAATTGTCTCCGTCTCGAGGACAGGAATGTGTTTGGTTGTAGTGGACAGAACATAAAAATAGTATCAATGATGAAAATACCCCTACAGTTTAATATGATTAGAAATATGTAATTCATTGATAATTTTATTACGAATGATTTGTATTAGTAAAAAAGTTAACAAATA
>JANZLC010028588.1:0-21503 GCA_026413385.1 Erythroxylum gracilipes
CCCGCACACAAGACTATTCAGAAACTAGAGTATATTTCACAGTCTATGCAGAAACTAGAGTTCATCTCAGCTCTTCGGCTTTTGACTCTCCCTTTTAAAGGGAGATCACAAACTGAGCCTTCCCAATCCCAAGTCAGAGGTTTACCTGAAAGGATTTAGCCATCATTCATTCTCTTTACCCATGGTCGTTGTCGCCTGCAATCTGAACCTCGGTCCCCACCTCAGCTGTCTCGCAAGCGAATCTCATGGGTTCGCTTATGCACCTACAACCCACAAGGAGAATCTCAGACTAGCTCCCACAACGGTTCTTAAGAGTTGAAAGAGCTTTACCTGGTTGCCGCTTCTCGGTGGTGTCTCTCCATGGACGTCGCCCTCCTCACTTCCTCATCTCCTCTGAGTCAGCCGACTCTTTGCCAAATTAGGGAGGCAGTTTTGATGCATCGTGAAAGAAAGGGGTAGTTTTACCCTAGAAGAGGATGAACTAGCAAACGATTCTAATTGTTTTCATCTTGGATTAATTTTTGTCTTCACTTTGGTCGGCCCAAATGTCGGGGCTTTATGCTTTGGTACCCAAGGTTTTATGGCAAGCTTAGCTTTGATTTGTTAGCCTTTCTCCTCATTGTATTTTATCACTTCTTATTAATGAAAATTTTTAATTTCTAAAAAAAACTTTGTTTCAATTTAATTAATCAAATCAAACCAACATCTAGCCCAATATTAAATGTTTATTTGGGCTTCTAATTAACACTTAATTAGAGTAAGCCTATCATTTAATCATAGCCTTAAAACCTCTATTTATATTTCTTACTTTGCTTGATAACCTTCCTAGAAGCCAAGAGAGGAATCTAATTGGACTTATATAATTCAAGCTCCAAGAAGCTTGAAATTAACTTAATCTCATTAGAATTAGTTCCAACTTATTACCTAAATGTCATTCCACTAAAGACAATTAATTGAACTCTTGAATTACTAAATATTATGAGAACTCATGTTTGAAATAAGATGTCCAATTGCAAACTCTATTATGAACCATATTATAGCCATCCATGCAATAAAGGATAAAATTACCGTTTTGCCCTTTTGTTGATTTTTCCTTCTACATCTCCTGTTTTACTCTATATGGTGGTTAGCACACAAGATCTCATCTTGGAGTTAAGACTTGATGGATAGCTAGTCCATCAAACTACTGGCGTCAGTTTAATCACCATTCTCCGTAAAACATCTAGAAGTGATGATATCACTATAAACTCCTCATTTGAGTGAATGTTCCCTAATATATGTTTCAATTAATAATTCCAACATGCAAACATTGGATTGATACTCTGTAAAAATTGATTATGATTATATCAAGAATTATAATGAAACATATATGAGTTTACCACTCCTCAAGATTATGGTTCATAATAAAAGAATGCTAAGGTGTATGTTTTAAGATTAAATTAATGGCCTACTTTATTCTTTAAAAACATACGTGATTCCAGATTCATTTAATAGTGCCATTATTGATAGTCAACTACTATCATGTTATGAAACTCATCATTCCCTTAAAGTAAACTATTTTATTTACACAGAGATAAGTCACAACACTACAGTCTAAACCATAATCAAGCGACCAACTTGATTATTTAACTGTGAATTAACTAATTTAGATTCTAATAATATACATGTTTCCCATACATCTTCATGTATATGTATATTACTTACAAAAAAATCTTGGTACCTTATGACTAGTTATATAATGCTTATACAAATAAAACCAAACTCTTTTGTTTCATTAATAATAGATATTTTCATTACAAAAAGTAACTGGAAGAAGATTAAGTTATATGTAAATACACTTGCTTTCTAGGGAACTATATTTATATAACTCCAATATTTAACGCACGAAGGAATATTGAATTTCATGACGAAGAGTTAGTAGATATCACAAGGCACGAACAAAAGTTGAAAAAAGTGAAGTACCAAGACGTGATACATAGAAAATGGCAGAAGAAGGAGAATAAGGAAGGGCTGAAAGGACATTTATGGACTTTAGGAGATCAGGATTTAGTCCTCAAGGAGTTGTGAGGCTAGCGATTCAAGTTAACAATTTTGAGATCAAGCTGGCACTCCTCAACATTCTTTAGAGTAGTGTATAGTTCTATGGGTTGTTTAATGAAGATCCCAACACCCATCTCGCCAATTTTTTGAAGGTATGTGACACTTTTTGGTTTAATGGGATGTCTGAGCATATCGTGAGGTTACAACTATTTTCCTTTACTTTGACAGATTGGGTGAAGGCGTGGTACAATTCACTCAGCTCAGGGTAGATTACTACTTGGGAACAACTAGCTTAGGAATTTCTCGCCAAATACTTTCCCTTAACCAAGACAACAAGGATCATTAAGGAAATCACAAATTTTCAACAAAGTGATGGGGAGTCTTTATATAAAGCTTGGGAGAGGTTTAAAGAACTACAAAGAAACTATCCTTACCATAACCTTCTAAGGGAATTCCTCATGTAACATACCACTGCCATTGTAATATCCCTTTTTTGTTGGATATGCTTCGGGTTTAACCCTAAATTAAATATTGCATATACATGCATAACATTAGCATTCATACATGAATTGATATTTTTGCACATTACAAGTTAGCATATGCACTCAATTGACTTATTCCAAGGTATGAAAAATGTTAAGTGATCATGATGTGAATTGTGTTTTGATATGTCTTGAAGTTTGGTATGATTGGATTTCAATTAGAAAATTTGGAATTAAATGTTATGGATTGGAAAATTGATAGATTAAAATGTACATTTGGACTAGGGAAAATGCCAAGTAGTAGGATAAATTAATACATGAAAATTTTGGATCAATTAGTATATGACAAATGGACCAATTATTGTGTGACATGTGGACTAATTATAATAAGACATATGGACTGATTAATTGGTGACTAATGGCAGCATAGGAAATGGGCAACTGTATTACATGCCTTAAGACATATGGTGAGCTTAGATGTTGACACCTAAAATGTTATGTAACCAGTTTCTGTAGCTAAGCTTTGCTTCTTCTTTCCTTTGTTTCTTGACTAAAATTGCTCCAGCTCTTTCTTTGTACTTTTTCTTGAACCCTAGCCAATTTGTTGCATGAAACCTATACGTATATCCTTCACTAAATTTCCAGAAAACTAGCTGAATGTGATTATAAGTTTGCGTTGATTTTTGCTTGCTTGGGAGGACTAGTATAATATGGAGTTTTGAGTTGAATTAGAAGCCTAATAAGTAAGTAGCAATCTGAGTTTTATGGCATGTCAAATGATAGAAGAATAATGTTTAAATTGGACTGAAATGCATGTGATATTGGGGAAGAAGAATTGTTGGAATATGTTAGTTGTAGTGTTTTCACTATACATGCATCTGTATTTTCACCATAACTTGATCTGTAGACATCCAAATGGGATTATTTTAAGTTTAGATTGAACTAGAGACATATGGCTATATTTTTCATAAGGAATAGAATTTGAACTCTGTTTCTATGAATTTCAAACTTTAACTTGAAGTTGAGTTTCTAGAATCTATCACTGTTTGATAATTGTCTGTAGTATTTGAGGTATAACTTTCAGAATACTAAACCCAATTGCATGAAATTGGTGTCCATAGAAACTTAAGACATATAAGAACAATTTTTTAGAAGAATGTCTTGCCTAATTCCTTCATTTTCCTTGTCAACATGACCATGAAAAATTACCCCGAAGGTCTATTTTGAGAAGAGCCAGAATGAAGCTAGAATAAAAGGTAGTGCACAATTGTGCACAAGTATGATCATGACAATGGAGGATCAATTGGAGGTGCAAGATTGTGCACAGTGAAGGTATACTGCTATTTGACAGCTTTGAACACCCTTCACTATTTTGACCAAAACTTCTTCTTCGGACCTCCGATTGACTTAAAATTTGGACCAAAGACTCCTTACACATTGCTCTTCTTCTCAAAAAAATTTCATGGTCTTATTAATTCATTAAGAATGGATTGTTGCTTACCAAATGTTCAGGACTGAAATTTGGAGATGTCATAAGAATAAATGAGAGTTTGGATATTGTATAATCATATAATGTTATAATAACATTGGTGAATGATTGATTGATGATATTATCATTTATTGAGGTGTAAACCTAAGTTCAAATTAGAAATATATGAGTTTTAAAGTATGAATAATCATAAGATTTGAATTAAGGAAATATACCCAGAATAGTCATTGAGCATGTATTGAACATGACATATGTATATATGTGCACAAATGAATAAGTATTTGATTGATCGAATTTGTAATGTGAATTATGTGTGAATTGTCTAATTTTAGATGCTCAAGTTAGATACCAGTTAGACATTACCGGACCATCCGGGTAATAACATATTGGAGCGTACTGTGAGTCAACCTATATGATCTTCCTAAGATTGATTTATTCTATTTAACTTGAAATTATTGTACTGTTTGTGATTTGTTTACGAATTTCAGACTTTAATGATCCAAGGAGTTTGATATTCAGGAATGTATTGGATGAATGATATCTATTTGCATTTGCATTCTGAATCATATCTTAATACTCAATGAAAGTTGAATGCCAGACTAAGGTCTGATGAATATGAGATTCTGTTTGTGCATTATAAGTGAATGCTATACATGACATATTTTGTTATTTGATGCATTTCATAAAATGCATGTTCAGATAAAGGCGTTGTGATCAGAGTAGCCAGTCTAAAAGAGCTTTAGCTCATAATTCTACACGTAGAGCTTTGCTCCGTGATTTCTATTTTTGACTGAACCCAATGCGCCGATATCTGTATCTATATCTATATCTGAAAGGCACTCAATCACAACAAATAATAACGAATCTGGAGTCTCATATGCATCTGCATCTGTATATATATGACTATAAAATCTTTTCTGAAATTGTGATGATAAAGTGATGTGCCATGATAATGTGATTGTTTGGATTATTCATGTTCTGAAACAATGTATGTGAAATGTGTGATATTGTGTATTTGATATGGATGAGATCATCAATGGTGGTTCACTCATTAAGTTCTCAAAACTCATCAAAAATTACAACGTGGCTTTTCATGTAAAAGACAGGAGATATAGTTCCTAAGATTTGTCTAGAGGAACATTTTAGATTAAGATATGGCTCAAAGGTTTGTCAGCTGACATCAGAGGAGTTATAGCTTGTAAATTGTAGTTTCTTGTCATATAGAAGTTTTATATACGGATTGTAAATATTTGTTTCAGTGAATACAGTGTAAACTTTTTCAATGAATGAAATGAAGTGTTGAGGTTTTTAATTATTGTATATTCTTTATGATGCCATTTAAGAGATTACGTTTGCTCCAACATACCATTGTCATATGATATGCACTTGAATGTCCTCTGGATGTTTGGGTATATACTCTATAGTAGTGGGATGTTACAATTTTGGTATTAGAGCATGGTTTGGAATCCATAGAAACATATAAGAGTATTGAGAGATGATAAATAGTGAGAGACTAAGTTATGATCCCAACTATTTTTGTTATAGGTCACCTACCATAGGAGATCAAGTTGGAGAGTCAGCTGACATAAAGTCTGTAGGAGCTAATAGAGAGTCTCCTATACCTGAGTTTGCACAAATACCTCTGAGAACCATGGAGAGGGGGGAAACGAGATATTATAAGCTTCGAAAGTAGGGGGTTGTAGACTTCTATAAAAGTATAGACTTTGCTGACAAAGAAAGTTGGCTAGAGAGAACTGAAAGAGTGTTTGATCAGATGGATTGTGAGTCAAATAAGAGATTTGATTATGCAGTATCACTTCTGCAAGGTCCAACATATTAGTAGTGGAACACTGTTCCAGGCAGTGCCACTAGATCCTGTAGTTTGACCTGGGAAGATTTTCTGAAGGTGTTTAAAGAGAATTACATGCCGAAGATTTATCTGGATAGAAAGATGAAAGAATTTCTGGATTTGAAACAATGAAGTCTCTCAGTAGCAGAGTATGAGATAAAATTTAATGAATTAAAGGGTTATGCCACTGCATTAATCCCAACTGAGTGGAAAAGTGTTAGCCCTATTTTCGGAGTGCAACTCCTGAATCATAAAGTGCGGCCGTGTGTTGGGCCCTGTGTCCTTTTACTTGTCCCAAGGCGACCACTTGAGGCGGTTAGGTGAACGCCATGCGAGAGGGAGAATGAAAACATACAATTTGTAAAGAAAACTTCGCCACCACCAATGGCGGGTTTGCTGTGGAAAAGATTGTTTCGCTGCGGCGAAACTATGGAAGAATTTCCTAGGACCTTTCGAGACAAGTTCACCGCGGCAAAGTCTAAGGGTCGAGTGGACTGACCCTTCGGAACCAATACGCCACGGCGAAAGGCTCTCTTCACCACGGTGAAGACCCCAAATAAAACCCAAGTACCTCTTAGGAAAAATACACTGCTGAGAAAGTCGTGGATTCACTGTGGTGAAGTTGCCAAATTCAAACTAAAACCTTTCAAGAAAAATACGCCACAACGAAGTTACTAAAATCACCCAAAAATACCTTTTGGGAATGCTTCGTCGCGGCGAAACCTTCGATCCCAGACACCCAAACTCAATTATAAATCATTAAATTTTTACACATACACTTCCAAAACCACATCTATAACCCAACAAAAGATAGTTATGAACAAATACATAAGAAACTTCTTGAAATCTTAGTCTCTTGAGAAAGAAATGCGAAAACTCGGAGAAATCATGAGCAAACACAAACATATTTTATTAACATTGAAAGATAAGAGTTTTACAAAGCTTTAATGGGCATTTCAAGCCTCAATACAACCTTCGTCTCATAATCCAAAAATACAAAATACACACGAGTTAATAAAACTTGAAATGCAACTAAAGCCTTGTGTTTTCCATAACTAACTTAAAATACAAAAAGATGAAAATTTGGAGTGATGCCTTGACTCTCGACTTAATCACTCGATCTCTAGCTCATCACCTGGAGATAGGGAAGAATGGGAGTGAGCTTAATAGCTCATGGGTAACATGTTTATAACCGAGCAACAAGCAAAACCATTGAAAATATTCATTTCCATAATACATTTTTGCATTGAATCCATAAAACACATATTTCTCAAATTCTGAACTTGTCAAACAATTCACAACAACATATATCATGTTTTCATCACACTTGTCAACACATCATAAATATATAAGCATTCAAGATGGTTTGGGTAGGTCTGTGGGGAAGTTCTTGCGAATCTCTAATAATAACAGAACGGACTATCATATACCCACATAATGGTTTTGTGTAGTTCATAAATATGAGGGAGTTCGTGAAGGAGCTCCATGCCATTAGCAGGCAGGCAAAATAGGCCTTCAACATGGTCAGCGTGCACATGACATAACAGAATGGACCACCCACACAAACATGTATTTTATAACTTGCAAACATATTGCCCAAAAAGGAACATTTTGGAAACATATTTTCCATAAGCATGATTATATTTCAAATACCATTTCCATCTTCATTTCATAATTCATCAACAACATTCAGATACCTAACATGTAGCAATTCTTAAGTCAATTATGGAGCAATAAATGCAACATTTATAAAGCAATTTAAAATCATTTAACTCCATTGATTTAGAAAAAAATTTATGGCTCATTAACCCAACTATAAACATGCAACCTACCTTGAATTCCTTGCTTATAAATTGCTCAAAGGTGCCTATCCTCTTGCTCCTCTTGCCCTTTTTGATTCCCTTTAACATTAGCAAAATCTCATTCAATAGGAATTCAAATTGAGAACCCAAACAAAGCATATTCACTAACATTAATTCTAGAATACTTAAACTCATGCATTTCCTAAGCTTCATGAACCTAAACCCTTCCAAAAATCCAAAGGATTAAAATTAAACTTACCTTGAATCTTCACCAAATGAAAATTTTATTGGCTCAAATGGAAGCTCATCTCTTCCTCTTTCTTTTTCTCTTCTTGAACAACCTCAAAATCACTCTTAAAAGCTAAGAAAAGATGAAACCTAACTCAAACTCCCTTCTTTTCTCTCCTTTCTCTCTTCTTTTTGTTATTTTTTCTTCTTCTCTCCCTCATTCATGTTTTCTTCTTCTTCTAAGATTAAGACAAAATTTCTTCTTCCAATTATACCCTTAATGAGTGTGAAATGCCCACTTAGCCCTTCCTTTAATGCCTTATTGCTTTTAAACTTAAGTGACTTGCCAAATTTTCCCTTTATACTCTTACTACTTTAATTCAACTATACTCTTACTACTTTAATTCAACTAACATTTCTATTCTAAATTCTAATTGCTATTTATGCTTGCTAAATTAATGACTAAAATATAAGAAAATAAAATAAAATAAAAATACATAAAATAAAAGAGAAAAGAGTTTTGGGGTCCAACAATTCTCCCCTTTTAAAAAATTTCTCCTTCATGGCCTCCAAGGGCTCCCATGTGGCTTTTTTCGTAGAATGGTTTTTTCCGCAGGACTTTAACTAGTTGAACCGTCATGTTCCTGAGAACCTTTTCCTTAGTGTCCATAATCTCCACTGGAGTCTCCTCATAAGTTAGATCATCTCTCAACTAAACCTCAGTCTTTTGAATGATATGGGAGGGATCCGATCTATACCTCCTTAACATGGAAACATGAAAGACATCATGTATCTGCGACAATTCTAGTGGCAATGCCAACTTATAGGATAGCGGTCCAATCCTCTCCACAATCTCGTAGGGACCCATGTATCTCTGGCTTAACTTGGCCTTCTTACCAAACCTCATGACTCCTTTCCAAGGAGATGTCTTAAGAAAGACTTTCTCACCAATTTCATACTCCATTTCCTTTCGGTGTGCATCAGTATAGCTCTTCATTTTATCTTGAGCTACTTTAAGCTTTTGTATAACTAGAATGACCTTGTCGACTATCATCTAGAATAAATCTAGCCCTATTAATTTCCTTTCTCCTTCTTCATCCGAGCATATCGGAGTTCTACATCTTTTTCCATATAGTGCTTCATAAGGAGCCATCTGAATGCCCGAGTGGTACGAATTATTGTAAGCAAATTAGAACAATGGTAAATGCTCATCCCAAGCACCTTTGAAATCCATCGCACATGCCTTAAGCATTCCTTCAAAGGTTCGAATGGTACTCTCAGATTGTCCATCTGTTTGGGGTTGAAAACCAGTGCTAAAATTCAACTTGGTCCCTAAAGCTTCTTGCATACTTTCCCAAAATCTCGAAGTTAACTGAGGATCTCTGTCAGAAACTATAGAGTCTGGAATCCCATGCAGCCTCACTATCTCATCAATATACTTCTTTGCTAGCACATGCAGAGAATCAGTCTGATTAATTGCTAGAAAATGGGCTGACTTTGTCAAACGATCAACAATTACCCATATAGCATCATGCTTCCTACTGGTTTTTGGCAAACCCATAAGAAAATCTATGGTTATCCTTTGCCACATCCACTCAAGAATGGACAATGGCCTTAACTTGCTTAAAGGTGCCTCGTGTTCAGCCTTGACTTGCTAACACACTGGACACTTGCTTATATATTCTGCTACATCCTTCTTTATACCCCCTTCCACCATAAATGCTTTTTCAAATCTCTGTACATCCTGGTGCTATTTGGGTGCATGCTATAAGGCGCATTGTGTGCCTTATCGAGTATCTCATCCTTTACTTCCCTGACATTCGGAATATAAAGTCTATTTCGTACAACCATAAGTCCATCATCCCTCATTACAACTTCAGATTTCTTTCCATTCATAATTTCTTCTCGGAGCTTGTTCAAATCTGCATCTTGTGCTTGTAAGTCCTTAACCTTCTCCCTGAGTATTGGTCTCACTCTAAAATTAGTAATAATACAATCAGGTTCCTCCTGTTTCAAGCTTACTCTAAGCTTAGCCATCTTTTCCAACAACAACATATAGATTGTCTGAACATAAGCTTTGGAGGATTTCCTACCCAATGCATCAGCGACTAAATTTGCCTTTCCTGGATGGTATTCAGTCAACAAGTCATAATCCTTAAGTAACTCCAACCACCTTCTCTATCTCAAATTCAACTCTTTCTAGATCAATAAGTACTTGAGACGTTTATGATATGTAAAAATCCTAGTCTGAACTCTATACAAATAATGTCTCTAAATTTTTAAGGAAAAAATTACTGCTACTGATTCTAGATCAGGGGTCGGGTAGTTCAATTCATAAGGCTTTAGTTGCCACGAGGCATAAGCTATTACCTTGTCTCTTTGCATCAACACACAACCCAAACCCTTTCTTGAAGCATCACTATAAACTGTTTAATCCTCATCTTCTATAGGCAAGGTCAGAATTGGAGCACTTGTCAATCTGTGCTTAAGCTCCTCAAAGCTCTTCTAACATTTATCACTCTAAATAAACTTCTAATTTTTCCTTAATAACTTGGTCATCGGAGCAGCTATCATAGAAAATCCTTCAACAAATCTTCTATAATATCCTACCAGACCTAGAAAACTTCTCACTTCTACCACTGTCTTCGGTGCATACCCCATCCTTCTAAATTACGTGTCTAAGGAATATCTTTGCTAAATTTTGCATAAAGCTCCTTCTGGATTAGTGTTTACAACACTATCTTGAGATGTTTCTTATGTTTCCCTTCGCTCTTGGAATAAACCAAAATGTCATCTATAAATACTATGACAAATTGATCTAGATACTTACAGAACACCCTATTCATGAGATCCATAAATACAACTTGAGCATTGGTCAATCCTAATGGCATAACTAGGAACTCATAATGCCCATAACGTGTCCTAAAGGTTGTCTTGTTTACATCAAACTCCCTAATTCTGAGCTGATGATAGCCTAACCTGAGATCAATTTTGGAGAAGACCTTTGCTCCCTGCAGCTGGTCAAATAGATTATCAATTCGGGGCAGAGGATACTTGTTCTTAATGATTAGCTTGTTGAGTCTCCGATAATCAATGCACATATGCCATGTTCCATCCTTCTTTTTAACAAACAGAATTGGCCCTCCCCATGGCGACGAACATGGCCTTATATACCCTTTCTCTAATAGTTCTTCCAACTGTTCCTTAGCTCCTTCATCTCTACTAGAGCCATTCTGTACGGTGGTATGGAAATGGGTGTAGTACCTGGAATTAGATTGATGGCAAACTCGATTTTCCTCAATGGTGGAAAATTAAGTAAGTTTTCTGAAAATATGTCTAGAAATTCCCTCATAATTGAAAAATCTTCTAACTTCCCTTCATTCCCATCAGTGTCCACAATGTGTGCCAAGAAGGCTTCACACCCTTTTCTCATCATCCTGTCAGCTAGCAAAGATAAAATGATTCTTGGTGATGGTGTTCTTCTTTCTCCTCTAAAAGTCACCCTCTCACCCTTGCCAAGATCAAATTCTATCTCTTTGAGGCTTCAATCTAACTTTGCATGATGTTTTTCTATGGCATTCATTCCCAGTATAACATTTAGGCCGTTCAAATCTAAAGGTAGTAGGTCCACTACCAGTCTAGCACCATCAATAAAGAGTTCACAATCTCTATATGCTTGACTTATTATCACCTTTCTCCCTAAAGGAGTACTAACAATCAGTGGAATATGCAATGGCACCAAATTAACACCATGTAATGTCATGCTTGCAGAAACAAAAGAATACGTGGAGCTAGAATCAATCAGTAAATAAACTTTTGAATTAAATAACTGAGCCATACCTGTAACAACTTCAGGTGTGGCTGCAGCTTCATCTCTGGTCATGGAAAACACCCTTGCCTATGCCTGACCCCTTGGCCTTCCTGGAGGAATAACCTTCCTTACCGCTCTAGAACTTCCCACCTTAGTGGTTGGCCTAATTCTTATGGTTTCAGCTCTCTTTGGGGCTTGCAACTACTACCCATTTTGCCTTGGTTCTTGGGGACACTCCTTAACCATATGTTCCTTCTCTCCGCATCGAAAGCATACCCCAAGTAACTTGAATCACTGTCCTCTATAAAACTTCCCACAATGTTAACATTGGGGGTTCGTGTACCTACTCCTCTCCATCCCTCTATTGCCTCCTACAGTTGAGGCTTGCACTGAAGCTGCCTTTGCTTGCTTATTCTTAGCATAGCCACTACTTCCCACTTCACTCTATTTGTGAAAACTCCTCATACTCCTCTCAGGCATCGGGGCACTCATTCTTTTATTGGAAGACTATTCTCAGTTCTGCCTCTTCCTACTCACTTCATACTTTATGTTCTCTAGTTTCTCATCTTGGAGTGCAGCATCTACCAATAGCTGGTAGTCACAGAAGTTGTGGATCAATACTTTCTCCTTGATCCCTAAATGAAGTCCTCCATCAAACTTACGACACTTATCGTCCTCATTCGCACCAATATTAGTGGTATAATGTGAAAGTTAGGTGAACTTCAACTTATATTCACTCAACTCATGTCCCTCTATGTGAGATTCAGGAATTCTCTGGCCTTCTCTTGGACTTAGACTCTCGAAAAGTACTTCTTCCTAAAACTTCCAGAAAGTTTCTCCATGACAAAACTGACAATATGGCCTGACTATGGGGCACTGATTCCTACCAATGGAGTGCGTTCCCTTGTAGCAAGCTCACTGCATAATCCAGTTTCTCCTCATTAGTGCACTTCATCTGAAACAGGACTCTCTCTGTCCTTCTCAACTATGCCTCAGTCTCTTTAGGATTAGTACTCCCATTAAAGTCGACAGCCCCATACTTGCGGAGCTTATCATACTGTCCGATCCTCTCTATTAGTGCTTGCATTGGAACTTGTGGCATTTGGCCCATAGCATACATGAAAGCCTGAGCAAAGGCTTGAAAGAAACACGGATCCATAGGGTTTACTTAGGACCTAGGAGGAGGAGGTGGGGGCACTTCATATTGTACACTAGGTGCCTCAGAGTTAGGAGCAGAGTGTGTCCTCGCATCTTATGGGACATAAGATTCATTCGTACTTGTAAAATCCCGTTGCCGATGTTAAGGCTAGAATAGTGTAAATTAATGAGAAACAAGAAAAATGTATATCATGCTTAAGTTAAATATGACATGCACATTTTTGCACATAAATATAAGTGCACATGCATTCATTGACATTTTTCAAGTATAATTGAGTTATAAATACGATTAAAATGTGAATTGTGGATTATTTATGGTGAAAATTTATTTGGAGAGTATTATGATTATTTTGGAATTTTTTGTACGATTAAAATGTGAATTGTGGATTATTTGTGGTGAAAATTTATTTAGAGAGTGTTATGGTTATTTCAGAATTTTTGGTATGATTAAAATGTGAATTATGGATTATTTGTGGTGAAAATTTATTGGGAGAGTATAATGATTATTTCGGAATTTTGGTGAATTTTAGGAAATTTCTAAAAAATTGGGGTATTTTGGACTAGGAAATATAAACAATAAAATTGGAACATGTGGCAGTATTGAACAGTGACAAGTGTAATACATGTAAAGAATGCACGTATTATTATGTTTTGGTTAGGATGAGAATACTGTAGCTTCTATTCTTCATTGCAACACTCAACACCGCAATTCTCTTCCCTATTCTTCATCACCTAATAGCAAATTGTTATTCTTTTTGTGCTATTAATTCCCTTTCATTGCCGGAACTACCTGTTGAAAAGTGTAGTTTGAGAAGTGCACATGAATTTATTCATGAGTGGTTTGAGAAGTGTAGTTTCAGTGATGAATGAATTAGATGATATGAAATGAAGATTTGGTGAGGTCGTGGTATAGAGTTGATAAAATGAAAAAAAAAATTATGAGCTGAAAGAGTTGAAATGTGGAAAAATGCATCAGATGAAAGTACTTAGAGAACAAAACGCAGAAACTGGAATTTGCATATATAAGAATCAGATTTTGATGTTTAATTGTGAATCTTGGATTTTTGAATTGTTTTATGTTGATGAGCTAAAATGAAGTTAAAAGAATTGGTTTAAGTGTCTTAAGTGTTAATTGAAGAAGATTAAAGTAAGAATAAACATCTAGAAAAATTACAGTATGGGTTTGTCAAGGACTCTAAGGCGACATGAAGCCATTGGGGTCATTGTTGATAGACTGACTAAGTCGGCTCATTTCTTGCCAGTGAGAGAAAATTATTCACTAGATTAGTTAGCTTAGAGATATGTGAATGAAGTTGTGAGATTACATGGGTTCCAGTGCCCATTGTATTAGACAGGGATCTTAGATTTACCTCAAGATTTTGGCGTAGCTTACAGGCAGCTTTGGGTACCAAACTGAATTTTAGTATTGCATTTCATCCTCAGACAGATGGTCAGAGTGAGAGGACGATCAAGACTGTTGAGGATATGCTCAGAGCTTATGTTCTGGAGTTTCAAGGAGCATGGGATCAGTATGTAGCCTTGATTGAATTAGCCTATAATAATCAATATCACAGTAGTATCGGTATGGCTCTATACGAGGCGTTGTACAACAGAAAGTGTCGTTTGCCTGTATATTAGGATGAAGAGGGTCTAAGAATTGTCGAAGGCCTATAATTGATTCAGGATACAGTTGACAAGGTGAAACTAATCCATAGTAGAATTAAAATAGAACAAGATAGACAGAAGAGCTATGTGGATTAGCACATAAGAGATATGGAGTATCAGGTGGGAGATAGAGTATTTTAGAGAGTATAACCTTAGCGAGGTGTGTTGAGGTTCGGTATGAAGGGTAAGTTAAGGCTGAGGTACATTCGTCCATATGAGATAATCGAAAGAATTGGGCCATTAGCTTATAAGTTAGCCTTACCTTCTGCAATGGCTCAGATACATAATGTGTTTCATGTGGGTATGTTTAGGCGATATCAGTAAGATCCAACTTATATGATACCGACTCAGGAAATTGAAGTCTTTAGTAATCTGAGTTACATTGAAGAACTAGTTAAGATAACTGGCTCTCAGAAGAAACAACTCAGGAACCGAGTGATCCCATTGGTGAAAGTCCTTTGGAAGAATCATTTGAGTGAGGAAGCCATATAGGAAACGGAGGAGCATATGAGAAATCAGTACCCTAACCTATTTGACCATTTAGGTAAGAATTTCGAGGACGAAATTCTTATTTAGGAGGGGAGAATTATAACATCCCGTTACCCATATTAAGGCTAGAATAGTGTAAATTAATGAGAAACAAGAAAAATGTATATCATGGTTAAGTTAAATATGGCATGCACATTTTTGCACATGAATATGATTATATATGCATTCATTGACATTTTTCGGTATAATTGAGTTATAAATATGATTAAAATGTGAATTATGGATTATTTGTGATGAAAATTTATTTGGAGAGTATTATGATTATTTTGACATTTTTGTGAATTTTAAGAAATTTCTGAAAAATTTAGGTATTTTGGACTGGTAAATATAGTCAGTAAAATTATGACATGTGGTAGTATTGAATAGTGACAAGTGTAAGACATGTAAATAATACACGTATTATTATGTTTTAGTTAGGAAGAGAATATTGTAGCTTCTGTTCTTCACTACAATACTCAACACTGTAATTCTCTTCCCTTTTCTTCATCACCGAATAGCAAATTGTTATTCTTTTTTATGCTATTGATTCCCTCATTACTGGAGCTACTTGCTGAAACAAGTAAGTGACTTTGATGATATTTTACTATTGTACATGAATTTATTCATGAGTGGTTTGAGAAGTGTAGTTTCAGTGATGAATGAATTAGATGATATGAAATGAAGATTTGGTGAGGTCGTGGTATAGAGTTGATAAAATGATAAGTTTTTTATGAACTGAAAGAGTTGAAATGTGGAAAAATGCATCAGATGAAAGTAGTTAGAGAACAAAATGCAGAAACTAGAATTTGCATGTATGAGAATCAGATTTTGATGTTTAAGTGTGAATCAAGGATTTTTGAATTGTTGTGTTTTGATGAGCTAAAATAAAGTTAAAAGAATTGGCTTAAGTGTAGTGTTAATTGAAGAAGATTTAAGTGAGAATAAAAATTGGAAAAATTACAGTAGAGAGATGAAGGAGAGAAGAAGAAGAAGTTGTTCGGTGAAGAAGAGAAGAAAGCACGATTGTGCATCTTCTGATAAAGGTTGCGAGTTGAGGTTGTGCTGTGATTATGCATGCATATGATCGTGACTTTCTTGTTTTCTGAAAAACGATTGTTTTTAAACATCTGCCATTCAATTTATCATAACTTCTTCACCCGAAATCCAAATGACTTGATTTTTGAACCTATATACTCAAAACACATTGAGTTATATTTCCAAAAAAAATCTTAGCCATCTGAATTCACTTAGGACAGATTGAATAATAAAACTGGGACTGATTCTAAATGGGTGTGCACGGCCATGCATTAAGGGTACACGGCTGTGACTTTCTTGATTGGTATGCACGAGCATGCTTGATGGTTGCACGCCCGTGACTTTATTAATTTGTAGTGCATCATTGTGCATAAATATTGCACAACTGTGACTTAATTTAGTTGGGTTAATGGATTTAAGATGAAAATGTGAGGAGTACTAGAATATGATAACTAGGGTAATTTTACTAAACTTACTTCGGTATTTTGACTACATTTTTATCAGTAGGTATTCAAATGGAATTATTATTGATTTAAATTGAAATAGAGAAATATGGCTATAAATTGTCTGAAGAGATAAAATTTTATTTCTATCATTAAAAATTACAAAATATGACTTGAAGTTGAATACAGAGTACAGTTATAATTCCAAGAACAGTCCAAAGTACATTGAGTATAACTTTTGGAATACTAAATCAAAGTGTATGATCTTGATGTCATTAGAAATTTAAGACATTGGAGAACAATTTTCTAGAAGGAAGTGTTTCCTAATTGTGTCATACCTTATCAGACTGATCATGAAAAGTTGATGCGAAATCATGTTGTTAGAAAAATCTGAATTGATCAATTGGATTACGAAATTAGTTTCACATTGTTTTATTGTGGTCTAGACCCTAAGTACAAATTATATTTCTGAGGGTTTTGATATATGAATGATTTGGTGAAAAGAATCATAATAACATACTCGAGATTGTCATTAAACATGCATTGTGCATATTTTCTATACATAGATGTGTTTGAAGGAATACTTATACATTTGTGCAAAAGTGTGATATCTGTAAATGTGTGTTGTATGATTTAGAGGAGCACATTAGACGCCAGTCAGACATTGCCGGACCATCCAGGCAATAGCATCTTGGAGCATACTGTGAGTCAACCTAGATGATTCTTCCTAGGATTGATTGAATTTGTTTAACTTCCAATTATTAATAGTTTGTGATTTGTTTATGAATTCTGGACTTAAAGTCCAAGGAGTTTAATATTTGGGAATGTATTAGAAGTGTTGTGATTGCTATGAAATTCTGAATGATATTTGTATTCTCAATGAAAGTTGAATATCAGACTTAGGTTGGATCACTATGAGACTCTGACTGTGCATCATATGTGACTGTTATATATGGCACATTCAGTATTTGATGCATTTCATGAAATGCATGCTCCGATAAAGGCGTTGTGATCAGAGTAGCCAGTTTGATAGAGCTTTAAGCTCAGTATTCTACACGTAGAGCTTTGCTATGTGATTTTTGTTATAATTGAGCCCAATGGGCCAGTATCTATGTCTATATGTGAAAGGCACTCGGTCACAACAATAATAACGAATCTGGAGTCTCATATGCTAACACGACCCGCCTTTTAGGCCGTGTTGGCACTAGGGAATGGGTAGGCTTAATGCCACCAAAACCCGTAGGAAGCCCAACTTTTCTATATTCTACCAAAAAAAAATCTGGCATGACCTGTTCGTTTATCTGATTATTCCTTATACCTGCTTGATAGGTTATACCGCTAATCTCCTGAAATGATGATAGTGAGGTGTGAGTCTACAACACGACTCAGTGAGATATAAACATACTACCATGCTTGTGAGGCTAGGTAACACAAGGCTAGCTTCACAAGAATGGTCTGTGGCATTCTAAGCAATAATATATGGCATCAATGGATAACCTGGTAGTAATATCAAACGTGGCAATCACATGAATATCAATAATAAAGCTCAATATGAATTGTTCAAATAAAACATGAATCTGGTTTCTGAATTCTTTTCTGGGTTCTGGGTTCTTTTCTGAATTCTGGTTTCTTTTTGAGTTCTGGTTTCTTTCTGAGTTTTGGTTTCTTTTTGAATTATGGGTTCTACAGGATTCCTAATTCTGAGCTTTCTTATTTCTGAGTTCTGATTTTTCTGAATTTCTTAGGAAGAGATAGAGGCATGCTAGTATGACATATCTCCCCTTTTTATGATTCTAGACAAGGTTGGCCTAACCCTACCCCTAGAGTCCTGCCCTCTCCAAGTAGGACCCGGATCTAACCCATCACAGGCGGGTTACTAATGTGCACATGGTCTGGTAATATACTCATCAATCATGGCTAACAAGAAAAACATGATTCATCAAAGAATCGCAATTCATAGGTTCAACATAAACAAGGGGACCCGAAGATGCAAAGAATCTGAATATCATCTGGTCAATCTGGCATACAATATGCTAGACTCAAACACACGGAGTCATATATCAAAGAAGTCATACAGGTTTGAGAACAATTCAACAAGCCGCAAGATAAAAAAAAAAGCATTACTACACAAGTATAGTAGCATGATTATGCTCACCTCGACTACGTCAAGGGTTTTGATCTCTTTTCTAACTTTCTTGAACTTGAGAGGTACTAGGTACGACTTCTAGTTCTATTCCTTGTCTGCTTTGACAAGCTTTTGGGTAACATGCATAACAATTACATATACCCGCATTAGTCATTCTCACATAAACCTCATTTCTTAACACATATCAGTAAAAAGATTTCTATTTTATTCACTAATCCATCAACATAGGTCTCATTCGTGAAGGCATAACTTTTTATACGTTGGTCCAGTGTTTTTCAAACTTTCCATACCTCTATTAACACATAAAATCACAAATTTTCTTTTATTACCATGTTCTAATTCGGTCATTAAGGAAATCCAAATCTCTCATTTACAATCAGCCTTAATATTCAGTCATGAGTTGGACCCTTCCCGTCTTAAAATCTTATAACTTATTCATTTCTCATCCAATTAAGGTGATTCAAAACTTAATTTTCAATAGACTCATAAGGCTATCACATATCCAAAGACGGCTAAAAAATGATGTAATTTGGATTTATTGTGATTTTTATAATCCTATCCTGCTTCTGTTCTCTTCTGTGTCACTAAGGTTAGTAACATGCTTCACTTATTCGGCCATATCTCACATAATACTCATCAAATTAAAATTTTCTTTATACAGAACTTAGATGACACATTTTTTAGCATTTCGTAAGAAGAACTCATCATCTGATTCTAACCCTAAGGTCTTAAAACAATTAACTTTCATTTCTTAATTCAATCCCGCTGGTATTCTGAACCATTGTCAATTCAGGGCTTCTTAAATTTGTTTGGATCACCATAAAATCGTGAAAAAAAAATCATGGAGATAGTAGACATCTGTATCTACAACTTCTATGTTTTGAGTTTCTCCAAATTCAGATTTTAAAAGGCTAAAAAAAACATATAAGGAGGACCTACGAATCTGTCTTCATTGATAGCTTGAACTTCAAAACCCTAGGTTTGGATTTAGCCCCAAATCACCATAAAAATGAAATTTCTTCATGTTAATGTGTCATTAGATATCAAAGAACAAGAACCCATCATCAAAATCATCAAACCCATACATTCCATCAAATGGGTTTCATAAGAAGAGAGAAAAACTAAGCTTAAATCGATGGAACTAAGTCTCGGGATTGAGGCTTACCTTTTTGTACTAACCGAATGGCTTGATTCTCCTTCCCATCCTTGCTACAAGGGTTGAAAAGCTTTAAAGGGAGCTTCCATGGTGGTTTTCGTGGGTTAGAGAGGAGGAAGAAGACAATGTTTTGTCAACTTCTTATATAAGCCTCATTGTCCCTTATTTACAAAAATGTCATTCTTGTACTGGTTCTTAAACATCTGCTCATATAATTCCCTCTGACCACTGAAAAAGTGTCATACATCATTACTTTGATGTCACCAAAAATTTATTATTCATAGTTCTGTGGTTTTAATGATATTAGTCTCAAATACCGATTTATTTCGGTGTATCGGGTAAACTAGATACCGGGTGTTACATTCTCCCCCTTATTAAAAATTCGCCCACAAATTTTAGAAATTTACCTTATTGGGGAACAATTGTGGATATCTGGTCCTCATTGATTCTTTTGTTTCCCATGTACATTTCTCAATTCTTTGATTCTGCCAGAATCTAGAAGTGAACTGTGTTCCTCTATCAGAAATAATAGACACTGGCACTCTATGATACTTCACAATTATGTCAACATATAACTGGGCTAACTGAGCTGCACTATAAGTGATTTTAACAGCTATAAAGTGGGCTAACTTGGTGAGTCTGTCGACTATAACCCAAATAGAATCATGCCCCTTAGGCGTTCTTGGCAATCCAATCACAAAATCCATGATAATCCACTCCCACTTTCACTCAGGTAGCGGTAGTTCCTGTAGTATTCCGGTGGGCTTCTGATGTTCAAATTTGACTTGTTGACAAGATAAACAGGTGGATACAAACTGGGATATATCTTTCTACATACCCGGCCACCAATATATACCCTTAACATCATGGTACATCTTGGTGGTTCCAGGGTGAACACTATAGGATGCATAATGTGCCTCATGCATAATTCTTTGTTTTAACCCATTTATGTCAGGTACACTTAAGCTATTACCACATTTCAATACCCCATCCATTATATTGAACTCTGTCACCTTACCATCCTGGACAACTATTCCCAATTTGGCTAGCTCCGGATCACTATCTTGGGTAGTTTTAATCTCACCAATTAAATTGGGTTTCACATGGAACTGAGCGAGTAATACTTGAGAATCATATACTTCCAAGTGCAATCCCACAATAAATAACCTATTTAAATCTTTAACTAACTCTTTCTTTTGAATGGGGATATGATACAAACTCCCCATCAATTTTCTGCTCAGAGCATCGACCACTACATTGGCTTTACTTGGGTGATACAAGATATGACAGTCATAATCCTTCAATAACTCAGCCCACCGTCTTTGTCTCAGATTTAATTCTTTCTGTTGTTGAATGTACTGAAGACTCTTATGATCTGTATATATTTCACTCTTTTCATCATATAAATAGTATCTCCAAATTTTTAATGCAAATATCATAGCTGCCATTTCTAGATCATGGGTAGGATAATTTACTTCATGTTTTCTTAATTGTCTAGAAGCATAAGCAATTACCCTCCCATTTTCCATCAATACATAACCTAAACCAACTTTGGAGGCATCACAATATATCACATAATCACCTTGCCCTGAAAGCAATGCTAACACTGGAGCTGATGTGAGACATTCCTTAAGCTTTTGGAAACTTTGCTCACAGGAATCATCCCACTCA
>JANZLC010028630.1:0-21466 GCA_026413385.1 Erythroxylum gracilipes
ATAATAATAATAATAATAATAATAATAATAATAATAATAATAATGATGATGATGATGATGATGATGATGATGATGATATTAAGAAATATATTATAATAATATTGATAATAATAATTTTTGACCGCTCCATTTCCTTCTCCAGTTAGCTCCTTTCCTTTTCTCTGTCCTTTTCGTTTTTAGATTTTTGTTCCTTGTATGGTAGCCAGTAAAAAATAGAAAATTGCTTTGTGTTTTACGTGTTACTTGAGGTAAAGATTGGAACTTGTTTATTAATTTGGATTTGGGATTTTTTCTGGTCTGTTGTGTGTTTGCAGAATTATTGTTGAAGCTGGGAGAGCTGTGTGGGGCATCGGTGACGCTACGTTGCCAGTTGTCAACTGAGGAACTGGATGCTCTGGTGTCGATCACCTCCGATGAGGATCTAGCTTATCTCATCGAAGAGTATGATCAAGCGATGAAGCCAAAAGGGTCTTTAAAGATCAGAGCTTTTCTATCTTTGCCAAAAAAAAATTATCCTCCTCCTCCTTCTCATCCTCCGTCATTTCCGGTGGGCTTGTCCAAATCATCATCATCCTCATCGTCAACGTCGTCTAATGACCAGTGTGTTTATGTCGGGGACGAAGACAGCAAGGAGCCGGGGGAGAATCGGGTGAAGGAGTCGGGGTCAAATATGTAAAACTTGGATGTCTTATGTGCCGGAGATAGGGACGACTTGTCCCTGTCCTCCCTTTTTAGGAGGGACAGAAATTCATGTCCATGTCTTCCGGGGATAGGGGACATAAAAATAGGGACATGAACTAAACAACTTCGGGGGCGAGATTTTATTGTCTTATCTACTGTCCCCACTCACAGGGACAATAACCAAACACAGGGATAGGGAACAAGCGTCCAAGTGTGATTATGTTGTAGATCATTGAATTCATCTTACATAGCTTGAAACCATATAGGATTGTTTAAAGCTTTAGAAACTATTGTTGGTTCAGTGTGAGGATTTAAGGCAAGAGAGGAGGGATAGAGTTTGGTTTGGAAATTTTCACGTTTGGATTGAGTTTACATGGAATGAATATTTTGTATGAATAGGAATGAAGGATTTGGTTCAATATTTGGTATGGTTAATAGAATGGGATTAGGTAAAATATTTTGATTGTTTAGTGAAGGTGTAGAATGTGATGGTGAGCAAGGATTTTGAGAGCTTACCTGTCTATTAGAGAATTCAGTTGAATGAGAACATTCTGCAACGAGGGAGTGATTCGTGACAACCTATAATGAAGGTAAAGGTGTACCATTTAAAGTTGAGATCAGAGTAAAGGTAGGGAGACTTGGTGAAGATATAGGATAGTTGAGTAAGTGGGAAAGAGTTGAGAAAATAGAAATTCTTCCTCATTGAACACAAAATGACGAGATATTATGATTTCCCCTTAATTAGTCAAAAATTTGTAACCTTGATGCATTGAGTTGTACCCAAGAAAGACACATTTTATGGTATGAAACTCAAATTTATGATGAGAGTAATATCTGAGATAGGGAAAACAACTACAACTAAAGGTTTTGAGATGAAGATAGTTTGGTAGTTTATTGTACAACTTTTCAAATGGTGAGAGATCGTTTAGACTTAGACATGGGAGGTTATTGATAAGATAGGTGTCTATGGAGAAGGCTTCTAACTAATAGGTGAGTGGCATGTGAGCATGTTAAAAAGGTTAGTCCCATTTCAGTGATATGTCTGTGTTTCCTTCCAGAAACACCATTCTGTTGGTGACTGTAAGGACAACTAAAATGCAGTTGTCTTCAATGTTTTGTGAGGTCAGTTAAGAGAGTTTTATATTCACCTCCCATGTCAGTATGTAAATCTTTGATTTTCCTGTTCAATTGAAGTTCAACATTGGTTTTGAATTTGACAAAGACTGATAAAGTGTCAAATTTTCATTTTAGAGGATAAAGTCAATTGAATCTTGTGTAGGCGTCAACAAAAATAAGGTAGTACTTATGCCCTTCAGTTGAGAGATGTGGAGAGGGTGCCCAAATAGCTGAGTATTTGATTTCTAAAGGATTTTGAGCAATTATATCATAAGTTTGAAAAGGTAATTGTAGCAAGTTTCCTTACTTACAGGCTTCACAATGAGATAGATTCTTGAAATTGAAATTGAACTTCATTAAACTCAAAATTTGTTTTAAGATACTATTGGAAGGATGTCTTAATTTGGCATGCCAAATATTTACATTTTTCTGTATTATGTTTGCCTCATAATGTCTACCTTTTAAAGAAGAAACTTTTTGTTGGAAAAAACTAGACTTAGAATATGTTTGCATGACTGGCATTATTTTGTTGGGTGGTTTAGTGGCTTTAGGGCTATAGAGGACATCCCGAAGCACTCCCTTGAGCAGAATCTTCCCTGTTGCTTTGTCCTTAAACAAACAACTTTCCTTAGTAAACTCAACAAAAATTTTGTTTTCTTTGGTAAGTTTAGAAATACTGAGTAGATTTTTGGTTATGTTTGGAACATGTAGAATTTGTTTTAGTGAAAGAGGTATGTGTACATTATCTACGAAATGTATGTAAGATGAGCCAATGTTAGCGATAAGAAGAGAGTTACCATTACCAACAGTGAGTTGATCCTTTCCACCATACTTTGAGCTTAATGACAGATTGTTAAGGTCTGTTGTGACATGATTTGTAGCCCCACTATCTATAAACCATGTATTATTATTTATTGCTTCAGATGAGTGATATCCATGTTGATTATGAGCCAAATAGGATTGAAAATAGTTTTGTGCATTGTTTTGTGTCTGTTGACTGAATGTGTTTTATCCCCATGGTTAGGTAGTGTTGCCTTGCCAAGAGACATTAAAACTTTTGTGACATTTCAGTGCTTTATGGCCTGATTTATAGCATAGTTGACAAAAGATTCTGTTTCCATTCCATCTGCCTCCTCTCCTACGAGTTCCTCTTCCTCTAAATCCACTTCTTCCTCGATAATTGTTTTGAATAAAGGTTGCAGAGCTTGTAGTTGGTGACAAGATTTCTTCTTGATTAATTTTCTTTAGATGCTCTATTCTTGTTTCATGCATCATAAGAGAGTATTGCACTTCTTATAGAGTTGAAGTTTTGATAGAGTATGTTAGATAAACTACAACGGGATCATATTCATGAACAAAACCATTTAGAGCACTTAATATTAATTCATACTCAGTGATTGCATGTCCTGCTACTTGAAGTGAGCCTCTTATGATTTTAACTTTCTGTATATTTCTGATATGGTGTGTGAGCCCTTTTTAATAATTGAAAGTTGATGCTTTAGTTGAAGAACTCTAACCATAGATATTTGAGCATAGAGATTCTCCAAAATTTTCTAAACTTGGTAGGATGAATTTAAGTGATTTCTCTGCTCTGTTACTTCTTCTCCGATTGTTGAAAATAACCAATATAACAATAGTTGATCTGTTCTTCGACATGGTTTGTATTCTACATTTTCAATGACCTAGTTTGTGTCTACAATGATGAATTGAGGAGGTGGTGCTATGTTGATGAAGTTTCCAAGCTCAAGGGCTCTTATGGTTGCAAGGATTTGGGCTGTCCAATTTACAAAGTTTTGTTTATCAAGTTTGATGGGTAGATTGAAGTTTAGGGCCTTTGTTATAGCTGAAAAATCAAAAGAGTATGATGATGTACCATTTAGGGTGGTGGCTGATGATCCAGAGTTTTCTTTCATTTTTGACGTTGGCCAGTGGAATCTCTGATACCATGTAAGAAGTATATGAATAGGAATCATGTCTTATTTTATTATTTGTTCAGATTCACATTTATACATTTGTTGGTTTGATATTGACCATACACTTGTTAGGAAGTACAGAATAAAATAGAGGGTTCAGATTTATTCTGTTATAACAAATTTGTACTGTCCAACTAGCATAGTCCAACTAGCATTAAAGTGTCTATTATGTCCTTATGTGAAATCTCTGTAGTGTCCCTATTACGTTGTTCTTTGTTTGTTCTTCTTAGTTAACATTTATATGATTTTATGGAGCTGACAAGTGGTTTTAACAGCTTCAGGAGCACACACATATCATCAAGAATTGCAGGTACATGGTGATCTACTTTATATATGATCATAAAGAAGGGTATGGTTTATGCCCTTGGAAGAATCACTACACCTAATTTTTGTTTATAAGAATCAAATAGTTTGATTTTAATGCAAATCCTTTTATTAAGTATATATATATATACTAAAGACTAATGAGACGAAATTCCACCCCACCGTCCATTTCATGAATGGCTCAGATTGTTCCCTTTTATAGTCTTGGTTACGCTTGTGACTTAAATGGTCATAATCGTGACTCATGCCATTATTTATTATTTTTCCGTTCTGTTCTTTTTTTTTCCTTACTTTCTGTTCCTACATGCATGTTACCATCTACCAAGGGCGAATGTATGACCATGTTTTTTTGCATGTTGTGCTACGATGGTTGAATAAATAACATATTTTAAACAATGATATAACAATTCATTTACGATGAAAGCTTGTTATAAGAGAAAGGAGATTATAAAAAAAAACATATTAGAATTAGAAATTTCCACAACAAGAGAGTATTCTTACATCCTTCTCATCTCCTGTATTGTTCTCACAGGTCTGATGTCTTAACTTACGCCCGTTACAGTTAGCTTCTCGACATTCTCATGGGTGTGACATGTTAATTCACACCCATTAGAAGGTCTCACAAGTGTGACTTAACATTTCACACTCGTAACTTACAACAATTTACAACTATTCTCACGGGTGTGACTTAACATGTCACACCTACAACTATTATTCACTATTACGCCGGATGAATATTTCAAGTCTTCCCTTCAACAGCTCCAATGATCCACGCTCTTCATCGACTCACAAGTACTATTAAGTATATACTATTGCATGCACAAGTATGACTTATTAACTCACAATCGTGCATGTTATTATCATTTAATAATTATTATTGATTAATTATTATTTGATTATTAATTATGATATTATGCATTATTAAATATTATTAATTATTTTTATCTATGTTATTATTAAGTATAAATTATAACATGTTTTTATTAATTCTTATTATTAATTAATTGTTAATTACTTAATTATTATTTTTTATTATTATGAACTATATACTATTGCATGCACGGTTATGACTAGACAAGTCACAACCGTGCATGTTATTATTAATTGTTAAATATTATTAATTAATTATAATGCATGTTATTATTAATTATTAAATAGTATTATTTAATTATTAAGTCTATGCTAACGACTAGTTAGAACTTCGTCCTTTTCATTTTTAAATTAAATATAATTAATCAACAAAAATATAAAATATAATTAATTGATTAATTAATTAAAATATAATTATATTAATTAATTAAAATATAACTAAATATTATTATTAATTATTAATTATTATTAAGTTAATTAAGTATTATATACTAATTAAGTATATTAAGCATATATATACTAAGTACGAATGAAATGGACGACCACAAAATTCCATCCCACCGTTTGTTTCATGAACGGCTCGGATTGTTCCCCTTTATACTCTTGGTCACATCTGGCTGTGACTCATGGCATTTTTTTTCTTATGTTCTGTTTCTACATGCATATTGCATGCACAGTTATGACTTGTTAACTCACAACTGTGCATGTTATTATCATTTAATAATAATAATAAATAATAAATATTATTGAGTAACTATTATTTGATTATTAATTATTATTATTTATGTTATTATTAATTATAAATTATTACATGCTTTTATTAATTCTTATTATTAATTAATTATTAATTAATAGTTAATAATGTAATTATTAATTTTATTATTACTAAATATATACTATTGCATGCACGGTTGTGACCGTGCATGTTATTATTAATTATTAAATATTATTAATTAACTATTATGCATGTTATTATTAATTATTAAATACTACAAGTATTATTAAGTATATACTATTGCATGCACGGTTTTAATTTGTTAACTCACAACTGTGCATATATATTATCATTTAATAATTATTATTGATTATTGATTATTGATTATTTGATTATTAATTATAATATTATTAATTATTAATAATTATTTATGTTATTATTAATTATAAATTATAACATGTTTTTATTAATTCTTATTATTTAATTATTAATTTTTATTATTATGAACTATATACTATTGCATGCACGGTTATGACTAATCAAGTCACAACCTAGCATGTTATTTTAATTGTTAAATATTATTAATTAATTATTGTGCATGCTATTATTAATTATTAAATAGTATTATCTAATTATTAAGTCTATGCTCTTACGTTCTGTCCTTACATGCATGTTACTATTTACAAAGGGCAACTATATGACTACGTTTTTCTGCATGCTGTACTATAATGGTTGAATAAAATATACAACATAATTTAAACAAATGGTAATAATTTTGACGTTTCAAAATTTCAATCCAGCATGTTCTGAAAAAAATTTCAACCCAACTTACAAGTCAAATTTCATATGCTGCTGTTGACAGATGTTACTTGATATAACAATTTATTTAAGATGAAAGCTTGTTATAAAAGAAAGGAGATTATAAAAAAACATATTAAAATCAAAAATTTCGAAAATGCCTCACTGACGTGACATATTAAGTCACTCTCGCGAGAAGGTCTCGCACCCATGACATACAATATATATTAAGTATTAACCACTATATACTAAGCATGAAATGGACGACAACCACACATTTTCATCGAACCACTCACTTCATCCAATGGTCCTAATTTTTACCCATCAAATAATATCAATAATTTCACTCAAAATACCAAACTCTCGAAGTTTCTACCATTTTCACAAATTCCTCTCTCATTCTCTCCCAAATTTCTAGCAGATATTTTCTCTCCTCCGGCTTCCTCCCCTTCTCGACCACCAGCTTCTTCGGTCCCCTCACCTTCCCTAGTGTCTGTCGCAACACCTCCTTCACCATCATTGTCACTTGTACCATCACCTGCCCCAGACAATCCAGTACTACTATTTATACAATGGTCACAAGCCAACCATCTCTCGCCCCAAAATCTTGTCATTTTTATACTCTTTGAGTGCACTTTCGAATAAAAAGTAACCCATACAAGCCTTTCACTTTCACTTCCAATGTCCTAATCTGGGTTTTTTTTTGTTTCTAGCTTCAAATAATTTATGGTCTTTGTTGCTTTGACAGAGAAGAGTCAAGATTACCCTTTTGTGATAGTTCTTTTAAGCTGCTTTATTTGTCTCTCTTTTGTTGTTGTTTTTTTTAACTTTTTGGGTTTTCGGAATTTTGTTGCTTTCACAGAGAAGGGTGAAGACTACCCTTTTGTCATAGCTCTTTTTAGCTGCTTTATTTTTCTTTTTTTTACGGTTTTGTTTTATTTTTGTGTTTTTTCGGTGTAGTCTAGTCCCCAGTGTTTGTGGTCGGTGGTTTGTTTTTGTGGGTTTCACCGACGATGCAAATTTGACTTTTTTTCATAGGCACATGCCCTTATGCCTCCCTTCCACACTTGCTTATCATAATTGGATGATTTTTTTTCTTTGTTATAGATAAGGCTCACGACTTTTTCTTGCTCTCATTGTAAAATTTGACTCGTTAAGACCACTTATGTTTCATGCCTTTCTTCTTACCATTTTAAAACTATGATGCAAAAGTAATGAACTTTTGTGGGCATTTATTGTATATATTTCGTTTACCTTTGAGCGATAGGGTTCTCTTCTCTTTCCTAGCTTGATCATGGACCCTACAAGAAAAGTTAGTGGGTTTTGCAAAAAGGGCAATGACTGGTACATTAACCATTATCTCAAGAACCCATTTACAGTTTTAGCGTGTTGTAAACTTGTTTTCTTTTTAATGGTTGATGTGCACATCTATGTGGTGAATTCAAGTCTAATTCTCCGCTGGCAGTTTGTTGGCGTGGAATTATCGGACTTATATGTAGAGTCCATACTTATTTACGAATTGTCTGACTCAATAAAAGTACTAATTGTTGAACTTGGTTGTCATTACTTACTAAAAATTTCGTTATTCAGAGTCTAAAAGAGGGGTTCGGGGAATTGATCGCCTTTTTTCTAACGTACGCCCTTCCCCTTTTTGCTCTCTCTAGTGATCTAAATCTTGTCGCTAGATCTGCTCCCCACCTTCTCATTGATCTTGGCCGTCTAATATACTGACTAAAGCAACTTTTCCTAGTAGGGACATAGTTAGCTCAAATGGGGTGTTAAATATGGAAACTTTGGTTTTTGTATGGGGCTTCTTTCTCAGTTTCTGAGAATTTTAATGATCCAAATCATAATTAAAATCTGTGTACGAGGTGAAAAAGGTTGCCTTTTTTAAAATGGCAGTTCTTTAGTATTTGGCTTTGTTTTGGGAGTTTGTGTGAGAGGATGGGGGTTTTCTTGGTTTTGTTGGGGAGTGAAAGAAGTTGTATTCTTTTATGGTTTTGGGTGAGAATATAGGGAAAGGAGAATACTTTAAACAAGGAGGGGGTGGAGGTAACAATAAAGGTGGAGATGGATTCATGGATAGAAGCAAAGTGAGGATTTTGCTTTGTGATAATGATTCCAAGAACTCCAAGGAGGTTTTCACTCTCCTTTTGAAATGCTCCTATCAGGGTACTTTTCTAGTCGAGCTTCTCATGCTTCAATCTAAATTTCCTAAATTTATATGACGTCTTTCGAATTGCATTCACTAAATCATATGTCGTGTTAATTTTAATTATTGTTGGAAGTTTGTTACATCTTGTTCTTTCAAGTTCTCCACATCAGTTTCTGCTTCGTTAATGTATTCGATTCTGCCTCTTCGTTTTGTTTTTTCTCTTGAGATGAATATGCCATGCAATGTGTTATGATCAATAGCTTTATAAATAGAGCAAAAAGAGATAAACTAAGGAACACTAAATAACTACCTTATTTCTCTTTTACCTCATTAAAGAACATTTTAGTTTTCCTAATTTGTTAAGTTTTCACCTTGTCATATATTACATAATAATCTCTCTCCCAATAATTGGATATACAAGTAAAGGATAGATATCATTTTTGGTGCTAACTTGAATATTTTTGCTCAAAAAGTTCTGAACTTTAGCGATGAGGGTCGATAAAATCATCTAAGTGAACCTCAGATTTAGGAAGTCATGGAATCAAAAAGGAATCATTATTACAATTAAACTACGATTTGAGAGAAAGGCCATATCTAAATGGGTCATGGACTAGATGTTTTTTTACTATTAATCACATTTTCCTACTCTATTTTAATGTGTTTTATTTTGTTGAATACTAATTAACTTCAAAGGTAACTTTTAACTAGTCTTTCTTCCTTTTATTTGATCTTGGGTCATTTTAATATTGTTGTTTCATTGTATCAAATTGTTGTTATTCGGATGGTTTGATTGATGGAAACTAGATAAATGCTTGCACTTGAAGAGTACTATAGGACCGCCACAATGCATGTTTTGAGTGGTTTTTTATTTGGCAGTGGATACCTAAAATAAGAAAGGCAGATATACTGGCTGAATGAAGTTATTGATGAAACCGATTGATCTGCAAGCTTGGGAAAGCTTTTGCAAGAAATTGGCAAAGGTATACCAGTTTAATTTAAGTTGTAGATTAAATAACAATTAGTTAAATGTATGTTTTTTTGCCTAATCGCAATGACTAGCGCTTACTGCCATAATCTTGTAACTACTCTGATATGGTTCGATCCTTTTGCTTGCCCACTTCTTATCATTGCTGTAAACAGTCTATGGTTTGAAAATATCTAAATAGAGGTGTATATTTGGTTGATTAGGTTTGAAATTAATATGTTGAATTTGGATTAATTGGGTTTAAACTTAATACTCTACTTCGATTGAATTTGGATGTAAATATTTTTTTAAACTGATTTAATTACATAAATTTAGGTTAAATACACTTTAAAAGACTAAATCAGTTCAGACTAAGTTCAAGTTTGGAAGTAACTTCTCTCACCTAGATTTGCTTTGCATTAGCTCCATTTAGATATGAGTGTTCCACTTTTTCTCCTAATAACATTGGATTTTTTTAGAAGTAGGCATCCATATATATGCTGCAAGTAGTCGGCCAAAATTTTTGTCATTGTCAAGTATAGAGGTTTATTCTTCTTTTCTCTTGTTGAATTAAGGATATTATAGTTTGGAATTTAATCAGACATTAGTCTTCTCTTAATATTCTTTTTTAATAAAAAATATGTATCCACTTTTTGGTTTTGGTCTTTTTGAGGATAAGTATATATGTTTAATGCTTTCTATTTATCATCATCATGACTATAACTCATTTCTACTGAACCGCTTATCATCAGAGCTTGGGAGTTGGAGAGTGGTTTACAGATCACATTTCTTCATATGGTCTATATCATACTACATATCTAGTGCTCTGGACATGTTAAAAATAGACTTGCAAACTATATATAACCAATTGTCTTAAGATGACATGCCCATAGTCAGGAGATTAGCTCCAACAAATATGGAAAAATTTGCTACTACTGTTGAGGTTGCTTATTTGAAGACTGACATTATGTCTATATTTGAGGATCTTACACAAGATGGTAATTGAACTATTAATGTCTTTGTGAAAATTGACCTCTGATTTTTAGTTGTAGAATATGGAACTAAGTTGCACTATCTAGAACATCTTTAGTGTTTGCAAATAAAAAAATGTTGAAAGATATTAAAAACATGAAATAGAAATTAATAATTCTTTCTAATTGATGTCTTAAATGTTGTGGTGGAAGCGTGGGCTTAGAATTCCTTGCTTTTTATAGTCGTTATCTCATTGATATTTTTGGTACTTCAGAAACCATGTTAATAATTATTCTGGGAGTTAGTTGCTTACATACTGCCAATTTTAGTTGCTTACATATACAAAATTGGTTTAGTGGGCCAATATATTAAATGTTTCTACAAAAAATTTTAATCTTTTTTCTCTTGCTAGCTGATGGATGCAGTAGTCATGCTTATTTTACATAGTTCTGTTACTTTATTACTAATTTACATGAAGGACAAGTCTTGGCATGTGCACTACATGGTTGTCAATCAATTATATGAAGTTTGCAAGGCTATGGGGCCTCAACCCACAGGTTATATACCTAAAATTTGAACTTTTTTTATATGATTTTAGTTTTTGAATATCCATCCTTCAATTTGATGTTAGACAATTGATTAGTGTCAACGGTATCTAATTCCAAAATTTGGAACTATTGCTTCTACCTTAAGGATAGATTTGGTTCCAGCATATGTGTGATTGCTTCGTGATAATGAGGCTGAAGTATGAATAACAACTACAACTAAGTTCTCCCTCATTTTAAATCTAGAACTTGCAATTCAACATAGTCTTCCCTAGGTGAAGGTGAATATCTAGAATTTGGTGCCTGCTGCACTTTGGAGCGAAACAATTTTGATAAAATTGCCTATTTGTTTCATGCCAATTTTCGTCCTTGCTCTTCTTTGTAGGAACTATCATCAGATTCGTCCCAATATGTCCGTTCTACTTTGGCTTCAGTGATAATGGGAATGGCTCCCGTTCTAGGAAAGGTAAAGATAATATGCTTCTTATAAGTCAGCATTGTTATTTCCTTTCTTTTATTAGTTTATGGTGAATGGATGCATTTTGTCCTTGGCTATGTTTTTTGAATTTTCTTAGGAAGTTCTAATAGATATTGAAATATGTTTTAATATCAAAATTTTTTTGATTTTGTCTAGCTCTTTGGTATGATCAAACTAATGATATTCATGTGGATTATGCTTTGATTTATATTTTGTTTATAGTAGTTGTGTGTTAGTGATTTGGTGTCGATGTTCAGCTTGATTCCTCTTCTTTCTTATCCCTTGGTTGCTTATGTGGCCCTTTACCTGTTATTCTTTTACCTTCTGTCACCTAGTTTGGCCAAGCTCAAAGTATATTGCCTTTTTGGAATTTGATAATTTTTGAAGTTTGTATGACTTAATAATTACAGGTTTTTATTTGTGAATTCTTTTTATAGTCTGCTTGAAATTTGTTGAGTTGTTTGCCATTTATATGAGCCTACATTCTTTCAATTTCCTTTATCATGGTGATGTATACGCAATGGATTCAAACTTTCTTTGGTTTTCAATGCAAAGTGCAACAATTGAACAACTTCTTCTTATATTTCTTTCCCTATTGAAGGATGAATTTATGGTTGTTTGTCTGAACATAATTAGCAAACTTGATCAAGTGAATCAGATTTGTAACAACTAAAGACAACAAATTATGTTTGGTGTGGTAACTTAAATCTTATAAATTGAACATAGAATTTTCGTGGAAAAAACCTTGTTGATTATCTTTAGGCACTGTGACCTTCCGATATTTTTTTTAGAACTTTAACTTTTGCTATTTAATCCTTTAAAGGTGATAGAGTTGCAAGTCTGGGATAAAATAAAACATGCTTCCATTGCATTTTACCCTTTACTGCAACTCAATGTAATTTCTTTTGTAAAATTTTCATGTCCTCTTAAAAAGGATTCTTTTAAGCTATTACATTATACCACAACTTTCACATATGATAGAGAAATATGTTGTACTAGCAGGTTATTGGCATTGATCTACTATCCTGATCTTTATTGCTTGCCATTGTGAAGCTTGCAAAAGATAGGCATTGGAAGGTTCAGATTGCAATTATAGAGTACATACCTTTACTAGTAAGTAAGCTGGGTGTAGGATTCTTTGATGATAAACTTGGTGCTCTTTGCATACAATGGCTACGAGATAAGGTTTGTCTTTTCATTTTTTGTATGTATAAAAAGGGGCGTATATTAGTCACATCCCTTTTGTTTTATAGTTCTGTCCAATGTTTAACTTTGGTTCTCTTGTAGGTTTACGTATTAGAGTTCTTATGGTCATTAGGACGTAATTTCCTATTAGGAAAAATTTATAACTACATCCACAAGAATAAGCTTGTTTTTTAAGTTGTTAACTAGTAGACGATGACATACTTACCTTTTGAAATTAGTAGTTTTCATTATCACCATGTTAAAGTTCTTGTACATCTAATTTTGTTGATTATCATCCTTTGAAATGTGATGTAGGTTTATTCAATTCGTGATGATGTGCAAACAATCTAAAGTGGATTGCTGAAGAATTTGGTCATGAGTGGGCAATGCAACACATTATTCCACATGTTTTTTTCCTTCATCCTATTCTTAACGTCAGACTCTGCATTCTATTGGTCTATCTAATGTATGAGATAATTTTGTTTCTATAGGTGTTCCTCTGAAGAGTGTATTCTTAGTAAATACAATGTATGCCAAAGAAACTAGAATGAGCAAAGAAAAAGGATGCCTTGCATTGATGCACAATAGTAGTGAAAAGTGCTTAACTGGAAACTTTCAGATTAGCATTGCATATGGATCTGTTGAAGGTTGGCTCCTTGTTTTCCTTGTAGCATGTGTGAAGTTCTTGAGATGGTTTCATTGGATGATACTTCTTCTTTGCTTTGGCCTTATTCTGTGTGCCATTTGTAAACATTTGGTCATTGGTTTAAATCACAATGTATTATCTAATTACTAGGATTTGCAATTCCAAGCAATTTTGAATCTTTTTGTTTTTTGTAATACTCTAGGTTTGGTGAATCCTTGAATTGTACATAAATGGTTTTAACTAAAGAAACATCAGTTATCTTTCAAAAAAAAAAGTTTGTCATCATTGCTCCAACAATTCGTGGACTATGATTTTGACAATAAAACCTATACCTTTTATATTTTTTTAGGTAACCAATAAAGTAAATGCTAACTGTTCTCCACAATTTTGTCCAACCTTTGTTGTATTTTGTGTTGCAAGAAAATGAATCTCCCTACCCTCATCTTGCGAAATCTTCACGGCAGACTTCTTATGTGCTACATCAAGTTTGCTCCTCCAGAAATTATAGTTATGAAACATGCAGCGTTTATAATCATCATCACTAAATACTCCATTGATCAAATTTCAGGCATTGACGATATTTTATTCTACAACCTAAAGATTACCGATTGACAAGATAATCTCTAAAGTTTATTATTTCTCAGATGTTTGTAATTCTAATGCACTCTCAAATTCTCTTTGCTATTGTTTTCCTGTCTTTCTTGCTATTTGTTGATCCTTAGTGCTTGAATGATTGTAATCCTAATGCACATATAAATTATTTTTGTTGTTTCGCTATCTTTTTAGCTATTTATTGATAACTATTGCTGAAGTGTGTATATGTATTACGTCTTGTATAGCTGATCTCGTATTCTCATTCTATTTGTTTAGTTAGTAATTCCTTTTTAATTCACATACTTATTCATCATGATGAAGATTATAACGAATTTTACTTCATTAATGTGGATTGTCTGTTTTTCCTTTTTACTTTTATTAGTCTAATTTAAATATTTATCTATTATATCTTTTCCACTTTTCGTTTATAAAATTATGTCCTGTGTCATATATTTCAAATTTTTACCTTCAAATTTTAACTTTAACAATATTCACTTACACATCTTAACCATTCATAACAAAACTTACATATACATACTCTTTAATTCTCAAAAATAACGGGGCATTATACTATTCTAAATTTTCACTACACATTTGCGCTAGTCTTATTTACAAGGGAACTCCACCTCTCAATCTGATATCTTATCGGTTTGGTCATCAAAATAGAGGACGAAATGATATATATCTGGAAAAGGAAAATAACAAATGAACAAGAATTAATTATCTCTCCTTGCATTCCCTAACGTCAATAGGGAGCGCCCCTCCCCTTAGTAATTTAGTTAAGAAGGCTGTTATTTGCCTATAAAGAAGAAAACTACTGCTCATATTCATGAACTTGTGCCGTCTTTTAGGCATACGGAATTATATTCAAGGCTGACAATGCATCCATGGAAGCAGATAATGGAACTGTCGGTGTGATAGTTGCATGGTAGGCCACACATAAATTGTCATGATATGGATTAGCTGACTATTTTGTCATCAATCGACTGACTCATTGAGTATATAAAGTGAACGTCTGCAATACGATTGCTCATTTATAACCTAATAATAATTTCTATAATTTCTAAAGTTAAGATGTTATAGTAAGATTAGAAATGGACAAAGAAAAGAGTTTCGGAAGTTCCCTTTTCGTTTTGGCATGTTTTTCAGCTTCTGGAGTTTATAGTAATGCATGCAAGGTTAATGCATAGAAATGACATGAAATGGCACCGAGTAAACCTCACCTCACCTCATCCGTTGTCCAGATATTGCCATACCCTTATTTACTTAGATCTCTGAAGTGGACCGGGTAAGGAACAAGTTGGGATGATTTAGAATTCATAAAACTCAAATTTTTGATTTGACTGTGATTTGCTTTTACTGTACTTTAGAAGAAAAAGACAAACTAGAATAGTATGCCGCCACAAAATAATGCTCGTTAAGTTGAGTTCTGAGAGATTCCTTCTCCATGTCTCCCCCTGTGAACTCCAGGACTCGGCAGCCCTGTTTTGTTCATCGGATAATATGTTGGAACAACCTTTACCTTTCTTTTGCTTTGGGAAATTATCTTTGTCTGCTCGCAATCATTTCCTTTCGCACAGTCCTCCACGTTTCTCTTCTCAACAGACTTCCCATAATCTCGTAGTAGTTTATGGGAAGGAAAGGAATTCTCTTAAGCGACTCTGCCGTTTTCCACATTTTTTATTGTTTTATTCAAAACCCACGATATTTTTATTAATTTGGTATTTCCAATACTAGAGGCCTAATGTATTCATAATATATATATATATATAAGATAGTAATTGTCTAAAATATCAGTGTTTATTCATCTCTCTCTGGTTACTTGCCAATCAATGCTTATAATAATGCTTATAATAGGGAATTCTAATTTATCTTCATTCAATTACTGTCTTATTTTTTTATAGATAAATTTTTGTACAGTGATGAAATTCTTATACATTATGTAGAAATAAGTCCTTGAGATATCTGATTTTTGATTGATAAATATATAAAGTTATTGTTGATAAGAGTGAGTAGGGAGAGACTTTGATCAATATGAGTGAAGTTTCAATCTCATCAAACTCAGTTTTTTTCTTTTTAGCTCTTTTTTAAGACAAATTTATTCTCATATTAAGAAAACTCTCTCCAATAAAATAGAAAACCTTGTAAAAATTACGCACTTATCTAAAGATACTAAGATTCATGATACGCAGCTACTTTTATTAAGTCTATATAGTTTACATCATAGATAGATCTTTTACAAAACATTCTCTCCTTAATCTCCATATATAGGCCTCAACTTAAATAATTGATCCAAGGTGTTATATACATCTCTTATGCTAGACCTGAGTTATATACATCTCCATGTAGGTGTTATTAGCATGATCTTAACATTACATGGAAGAAAAGGAATTTCAACAACTAGAATTTCTCTACTAGATACAGCATACATATTATACCAGAATGCCTTAATCGACACCCTTTTGACCACTCTCAACAATTGAAGTGTCATTATGACTATTGCATTAAACTTTAACATCAAAACTTAATGATTCGACTTTACCCACTAGACTAAAAGTTCAAATTTCAAATTGTTGAAGTTAAGCAAGATCCTATTGCTATCATGGCCACACTCCATCATCAGATCATTTACAAATTGCAGAACTATGCTTTAGATCTAAACTTTCCAAACTCTATACAAGATGCTCTTTATATGATAGCAGATAGGTCTCAGAATGAGACCACAGTCATCCTAATTCTACAACAGTTACCATCACAACAATTGGTAGAGTTAATGTCTATGGAATGGATCACAAATTACAAGAAAAAATTACATACTCCTTATTAAAACTTCATTTATACTACCACTCCTCTAATCTTGAGAAGTTTGAAGGGTGGAATGGTAAAATATGTTTTCAACAAGCTTAGAGAAGAGAATCCAAAATCATCCAGAGCCTCCTATGGGCCAATAATAATGATTAATCCAGCATTTCTCATGAAGAAGGCAATAATGGTCTCCAATCCACTCTGTCCACCCCAATGGATATGAGGTCTTTGTCAGCCATGGCAATTGCCATTTCATCTGGGATTTATATCCAACTATGTGCGATTTAAAATGTGAATATTGGATGGATAAAGACTTTGCTAGTGATGACTAAGTTTATGTCATTCGATGGAGAGAAGAGCCCAGAAAAAAGTCAAGATCTTGGTGCCAACCATAAAAGAAGATCCAACCCAAGTATGATGAAGATGATGACTTGAGACCTTGGATTGGTCTTAAAAATCTTAAGTCTAGACCAAAAGATCCCTCTAAACTATTAAGAGTAGTTGGAAATGAACACTTAACCCAACAAAGATGCTCTTTGCCAATAATTTCTCCAATTCCTAAGGAGATACCTAAACGATTATCTTCTATGATGATGAGATTATATGAGGAAGTTTTTTCAACTTTGGAAGATCATACTAATAAAACAACTGTGGTATCTATGAGGCCATACTCAAGATCAATAGGTATCAATCCACATGGTAATCATGTACCAATTTCTTCGGTGGAGAAGGACTAAATTGGCATAAACAAAATATTGTAGCACAAAACAATGTCCTTCACGGAATTGATTCAAAGCTTAATGGTCTATCTCAACAAACACAAGGACTAAGATCAAAGATTGATGTTATATCTCTTTAAGTGCAATGATTACATCAACGGCTACTTAATCAAACTTTCCAACTTGATTATGAATTGAGAAGATATATTGACCAACATTATCATGGACCAAACTTCTCTAAGAAAGGAAGGGAACTTTAAAATGCTCGAGAAGAGCTCAAAAGAATTGAGTCACATATGGCTAAAGAATAATACAGAGCTAGATATGAACCAGACCCCTCAACATTTCTAATTATAAGACCTACTTATAACACTACATTCTATCCTAATGCCACTAACTATAGAAAAGTCTTCAAAAATGTCATATCCATTAATCAGACAAACCCTTGCAAAACTATCAAAACCTTCTAAGTCAAACTCGCCAACAAAAGACGTTTCATCAACTTCTAAACCTTTATAAATCAATACACCAGCAACCTCTCCACCAAAAGAAAGACCTCCCCCAGACACAACAAAAGAACCCATGCCTAATGAAAAACTCATAGCCGCTCTTCAACTAGTTCCAGATAGCTCTAAAAGTTACACTGTACCACATAACTTTGACAGTCACACTGATAGTTAAGATTATGATTCTTTTACAAAAAGCTTAGAAAGCTCTGATTAAATTACAGAACTGAACTAGTCAAATCATAACTAACTCCTATCTACAATCCTACTTTAGGTCCATGGTTCACTTTTGATAACGTCCCATCAATAACATGAAGAGATCGACTGCATAAATTCACTGGCAATATGACAGAGCAAATCTCTATTAAAGCTCTAAGATAGAAAAAGATGATTGTAGCTAAGACTCTAGGTATCCTATATGAGACATAAGCCCTTTTTCTCAACGGCATCAACTCTTGAGGCTTACCTCTTAGGGATCTAAGCTAACCAATCCTCCGCATATAACTTAAAATTTCAACATAACTATAAGTCCAATACTTTCTGATGCACAGTATCCTTATACAAAGGCAAGTGCAAAGAATACTAATATCTTTGTGTGATAGAAGTAAACTTATTAAAGAATCAAGCTTTCAAGAGAGAGAGAGAAATTTTAGAGAGAAGTCATATGAAAACACACAACTTTTATTAAATATTAATATTTCTTGCATACAAAAGCTTAAATTGAAACTTCTAATGGCAACTTGCCTAAATTGAAAACTTGGTTACAATAAAAGAGGTCCTTAACTTATATAGGTAAAGGAGATTACAAAAAGAAAACTTATTTGGATAAGAACAAGGTCATATCACACCCTAAATGAATAAGAACAACATCACATTACACAACAAGAAAAATGGAGTTTAGCGACAAAAATTACCGACAAAATTTGGACATATTCCGTCGGTAACCTTATTTACTGACGAAATTTACTTACGAAAAAAGTCATCGGAGATACGGAGATACGGCCGTAGGTAAATTTACTGAAGGAAATTACCAACGGTGTAAAATAAAAAATTTTCTGTCAGAAAATTACCAACGGAATTGGCTATTCCGTCGGTAATTGGCGATGGAAAAAATTTCTTCGCTAAATCCAATATTTTACCAACGGAAATTTTTTTCCGTCGATAAATTTGTTGTAAACTATTTTTTAAAATTTACCTACAAAGTGTTTAGTTTTTGTAGAAGCTACCTTGAAGATAACTTCATTATTTCAAGTAAAAGAATTGAAATAATGAAATTCATACTAAAAAAGAACCGAAAATAAAGAACTGAAATTATTTTTTAAAAGAACATACATTTCATTAAACACCTTACATGTATAAGAAATTTATCCCAATATCACAACTAAAATCACGTCTTGTCTCTTCTATCACTAATATTTATACCTTAAAGTTATTTTCCAATCACAAAATACACAAATAAACGAAACTAATAAATACCTACATTAACTTTTATCCAATATAAAAAAAAACACAACAGTAGTTGCAAAAATACCTCCACCGAAGGACACAACGACAATGACTGGAGAAGACAATGCCGACGAGCAGAAAAAGAGTCTACAATAGGGAAATGGGCTCCAAGAATACCGAAGAGGAGACACAGGAAGAAGGAAGAAGAAGAAAGGAAGAAGAAGACACAAGTGGAAGGGAGATGTCGGAATTTAAAAAGAATTTATCGACGGAATTACCGACAGAAATTTCCGTAGGTAAATTCAAAAAAATTTCATTCCGCCAATAATTCCCGCCTTTTTACTGACGAAACAAAAAATTTCGTCGCTAAATCAATTTACCAACGGAATTTACCTACGGAATTTTCCGTAGGTAAACTCAAAATTTTTTATTCCGCCAAAAATTCCCACCATATTTAGCAACGGTAATTTCTCGTTTCGTCGCTAACTTCCGTCGCTAATTTTGCCGCGACGAATTCCCTCCAAATTTAGCGAAATCACTCAATTTTAGTGACGAAAATATGCTTTCCATCGCTAATTTCCCACGGTAATTTTTCCGTCGCTAATCCATATTTTTCTTGTAGTGAATCATCCTACAAGGTATACTGACATTGGGGAGTCTACAACAAAAGAAGTTGGATTAGAGACATTTGAAGCAGTTGGTTCTACTTCTGGAAAGCCTATATGCAGATACTTGACAGATGAGTTGAAGCTTAAAGCTTAGTTGTATGTGCTTAATAATTGCCCAGAAGTATTACCTTTTATCGGGTATGTTAAATTTTTCGTACTTTTTATTTTAATTATTCTATTATTCTATAATTATATTTCTGAAACTTATCTACATTTTAACTTATGTACTTCCTTAGGGAATATAATCGCACATTGCCTAGTTTGACAAGAGCCCAATTTCTTAGGCGTTATAACATGCACTTCACTGAATGGTTTAACAATCATGTGAGTAATTTAACCAAATGTTAATACAAGTATAATAAAGCATTATATATCCCATTCTATTTTTTTTAATATTTGTCAACGATATTATTAATGCAGGTTGTTAGGCTACATGAGAGTGGTTCTGTTTATGATGATATGTTTTATTTGGCACTTGGACCAAATTTGATATATAAGACATTTCATGAATTCGATGTCAACAGTTTTAGATTTCTGATGATATATAAGAACTTGATGCAATTCTATATCACAATTTGTATGTCATTATCATAACACATCAAATATCACAATTTGTATGTCATTATCATAACAATTGTTCTTATAGTGAAATTGACCATAAATTTTATTGACAACTGCAGTATGTTCAATAAAAAAATATGTTAGAGAATTGCTTCAGACATAACATTTGAATAGGAGGACGGGATCCTATGTCCAATATTATGATGTTTTATTTTGCCCCATAAATCTCAGTCATTTATTTATGTAGATCTCGCATTTATTTATGCGGATCCCGTGTTTATTTATGGAAAACCCATACAGGACTCACATAATTAAATAGCTGAGATTCATGGGACAGAATAAGACACCATAATATTAGACAAAAGATTCGAACTCTTAAATAGGTGGTCTCCAAGTGCTTTCCTCAGTACAAAAGTAATATTTGCTCTGTCAATTTTTCTCAGCTCTCTCTTCCTCTCTCTCTCTCTCTCTCTCGCCTTCAGTTTTTCTTCTTCTTCATTTCTGGTCTCTCTCCCTTATTCCAGTCCGGCTTAACACCATCTATTGTTAATGGCGTTGATGACAATTTTGTGCTGATATTTTTAGATCTAAATTCAAATCAATAATTGTAAGCTGGTAATTGAAGTACATGCTGTTAATTAATATATACTTTGCATATATAAATTTATTTTATTTTATATATAATGCATAATATATTTTATATATTTATAATATATTTAACGGTTCCTAAAATCTTATGATTTTA
>JANZLC010028672.1:0-21447 GCA_026413385.1 Erythroxylum gracilipes
TCGAACCATATAATAAAAATTCTACTAACCTTTACAGGAATGATTAACTCCTAAAATTTATTCCATCAAACCTTATACCCTTTTTCAATCATGCTTAATAAAAATCCAATCAAAACAATTCATCATTCAAAACTTAATTTGAAATCATGCTAAATTCATCAAGACAAGTTCGGGGTCCAACACAAACGATTGAATGACTCGTGGATTAACGGATTCATGGCGAAAAGAAAATTACAACAGGAAATTGAAACAGGTTAGTATAACTTTGTTAATTTCTTGTTTTATGTTTCGAATTAAATTTTGTTATAAGTTGATTCTGTTGAAAATTTTAAATTCATTATGTTGCGCTTAGATACGATCTTGCATTTATTTTCTAACATTGGTATCAGAGCTACCTTTAACATATTTAATTTTGATTCATAAGCTTGATTTATTTTTGATTTGATTTTAATATGCAAAAGTTGCATATTTATACGTTGAAACTATTTTGACAATTTGGTTTGGTGATCTAAAAATGTGATTTTTGGAAAGCTTTTATGGTGTGTTATGAAATGGTTCTACACGTTTACTGCCTGGATTAGTGTTTCTGATACTTGCAATTTGTTGTATTAATTTCTAGAATTGTTCGAAAAGTATTGCTCATGCTCTACGTGATTAAATATTTTTCTGCTTGTTACAGAAATGTTCCATCAATTTGCCTTTAGTTTGCTGTCTAGAAATATTCTGAAATGCCTACGTCTGTTCTTTGGAAATGAAACTAGAATGTTTTATTTTTTTGGAAAATTTTGTTCTTATTCTTGTTTATCCTGAAAGTGTTTCTAGATATGGAAGGACATATTTTATATCTTAGTTGACTGCTGCTTTCGCTTGCGTTAACTATTTCCAGACAAGATGTAAAATAGTTACATCGTTTTCTGGAAATATGGAAGTATTTCTGAAATTTTTTTTATTTTGATCTTTGTTATGTTCCTCTTTTACTTGTGCGTTGTTTCTTGAAAAACCTGAAGAGTTTTATTCATTATTGTTGTCTCTTCATTTGCCTTATTAAAAAAATGCAGTGCATGTTTCAACTGGGCTTAATAAAGTCTAGTATCTATTGTTTTTCTAGTTTTCAATGCATAACGTATGTTATGATCATGGTTTAGAACTAGAAATGGTTCCATTACCGAAAATGGGGTCTGTCCACTTTCTCAAGCATTGATAGTTTTTGTCCATTAAATCACCTTTCTATTAGCATGTGGTGGCCATTAAATTCAAGATTTAAATGGGTTACGTTTGTGTTTTATTTTCTTCTTTTTTTGTGACTGTTCATTCAATGCTTATTCATTCAATCTCAGATGCTTCAATGGTTGTTGATGTATGTTTGGTTAATGGGATTAATTGTCTTAAGGGTTGTCGAAACAGAGACCACCGGTTGCAGGTGTAGCCGTCAGCGGTTGGAGAACCACCACCTGTGGCGGTGGTGTTTTCTCTCTCTACAGAGAGTTATCTCTCTAGAGATTTTTGTGTATAAAACTTGTGTTTTACATACCTTTGGAGATGGTAGACTAGAGGCAGAGCAAGCACCAGCCAGGTAGACCAGAGAGCAGACCAAGAAACAAAAGAAAAAAAACCAACGATGGTTTCTGGAGAAGAATGGGCGCGTGCGGCGCACACGCCAGCTGCTTCCTCATTGGTGTTGTGCTTTGCACGGGCCAGCTACTTTTTATTAATTTAATTTTTCAAGAGTTGATTAAATTAAATTAAATTAAATTATCAAATAAGTATTTTGAATCAAGCCAAGTGTTCAATTTATTTTCGTAATTAGATTATGTCAAATAAATTAATATAATGTGATTATATTATTTAGAATGAGACCTATTTTTAAGCCCCTCATTAAATTATTAAGTACATGTTTAGAACATGATAATGCCTTCTATTGTTATAGGATTAAACCAGAGTTTTGTTTATTGTTAGACTTGTTGAGTAACCTTAAGGCCATTTTAACCCAAACATGTTTAGTCTTATAACGATGGGTTTTACTTAACTAAATTTATATGATTTGGATGAGTAAACTCATGATCATATTAATTTAGAAGCAAGGTTAGGAATCGCGTATTAGATATGTTTTTGGCAAAGAATTGTCTCCTAATGGATTTAGGAATCACATAGGATGTGATTGATAAAATATTATCTACCCAATTTTAATTTAGTTGGTTTGTTGAACAAACTCAAGATCAATTAAATTAAAATGGGATCCTTGCCCATTAGGAAATTATGTGATAATTTCTCGAATTAATAGTGAGGACTATTAATTTGTTTAAAATTGTGGGAGTAACTAGATTTTTTTAAATTCCTTATTTATTTGGTTTTACGACATAAACAAAATTTTTGCCCTTTTGATGTTTTAGTTTTTGAAAAATGAGTATGAACTTGTCCCTGAGGAGCATCATCGGTGCAAACAAATTGACTGGACCAAACTTTTCAGATTGGTTGCGTGACCTTAAAATTGTTCTAAGGCAAGAAAAGAAATTGTACATTCTTGACACTGAGCTTCCACCTAAACCTGTGCAAGATGCTACCAATGAGGATTAGGAATATTATCAAAGTCATATTGATGACAATGAGCAAGTGACATGTGTGATGTAAGCTAGCATGTCTCCCGAGCTTCAGAGGCAACATGAAAATATGAATGTAAGGGGAATGTTCCTGCACCTTCCAGAGTTGTTTGGTGCACAGAGTTTGGTAGAGAGGTTTGAGACTGTGAGAGCTCTGTTTCAATATCGTATGGCTCTGGACCTTCAGTGGAACTTCATGTTCTACAGATGATTGGCTACATTGAAAAATTACGCCAACTGGGGTATGACCTGAACCTCGAGTTGAGCATTGATTTAGTGCTCCAGTCCCTTGCCTTGAGTTTTTCAAAATTTATTATGAACTTTCACATGAACAAAAAGGGAATGTCATTAGCTGAATTGCTCAACATGCTCAAGTCCGCTAAGGGATGCCTTAAGAAGGAATTCAGTTATATTCTTGTTGTTGGCTTTTCTTCTTCCAAGAATAAGGGTAAGACCCTTAAGAAGAAGAACAAGAATAAGAACAAGAACCAGGATCAGGATCAGAACCAGAAGGCTTCTACTAAAGTAACAAAGCCAACAGGCGGTGTTAAGAAGAAGAATGACAAGGGCATCTGTTTCCATTATAGCGTAGCTAGACATTGGAAGAGGAACTGCAAAGCTTATCTTGCTAGCTTGAAGGAAAAGAAGTTAAGTGTAACTTCAACTTCATGTTTGTTTATGATTGAAATCAATCTTTCTACTTCTGTTTCATAGTCTTGGTTTAGATACCGGATGTGGTTCTCACATTTGTAACAATATGCAAGTACTGATAGACAATAGAGCGTTGAGAAAAGGCGAAGTGGACTTATAAGTCGGCAATGGAGCAAGAGTTGCTGCATTAGCTATAGGAACTTGTAGTTTAGCTTTACCTTCTGGTCTTGTACTTGAACTAAATAATTGTTATTATATTCCTGTTATCGCAAGAAAAATTATTTCTATTCCATGTTTGGACATGAATGGATTTGTCTTCAATATTAAGAACAACAGTTGTTCTTTTTATAAAGATGATGTTTATTATGGATTTGGTATGCTTATAAATGATTTATATGAATTAGATCTTAAAGACCAATTCTACACATAAATAGCAAGAAAAGGAGATTAAGTGACTAAAATTCATCTTATTTATGGCATTGTAGGTTAGGTCATATTAACGAAACAAGAATCACTAAGTTACATAAAGAAGGATATTTAGATCCTTTCGATTATGAATCATATGAAACTTGTGAATCTTGTTTAATGGGTAAAATAACCAAACTACCCTTTAGTGGAAAGGAACAACGTGCTAATAAGTTGTTAGAGCTTATACATTCAGATGTATGTGGCCCTATGTCTACTCAAGCTAGAGGTGGATTTTCTTATTTCATAACATTCATAGATGACCATTCTAGATATGACTATATGTATTTAATGAAATACAAGTCTGAAGTATTTGAAAAGTTCAAAGAATTTAGACTTGAAGTAGAGAAACAAACTGATAAGAGTATTAAGCACTTAGATATGATCGAGGTGGTGAGTACTTGGACCATGATTTCTTGGTTACTTAAAAGAGAATGGAATTCTCTCACAATGGACTCCACATGGAACTTCACAACATAATGGGTTTTTGAAATGAGAAATCGTACTTTATTAGTCATAGTACGTTCCATGATGAGTCATGCAGTTCTTCCAGTTTCATTTTAAGGATATGCTTTTAAAACTATTGCTTACCTATTAAACAGAGTTCTGTCCAAATTGGTTGGCAAGACTCTATATGAGATATGAATTAGTAAAAGACCAAGGTTGTCACACTTGAAGATTTGGGGATGTGATGCTTATTTGAAGCATGCAATGTTTGATAAGCTTGAAGTTAAATCAGACAAATGCATATTTGTGGGGTATCTAAAAGAAAGTTTTAGATATTAATTTTATCATCCTCTTGAGCAAAAGGTGTTTGTCTCAAGATATACTACAGTCTTATAAAGAGAATTTATTCTCAAAGAAAGCAGTGGGAATGATGTGGAACTTAGAGAAGTTCTAGAACCACAAACAATTCAAGTGGAACAAAAACCACAAGTTGATACATTAGATGTACAACCAATGTTTCAAGAAACACATAGCCCGCGACGCTCTAGAAGGGTACGTCATCCTCTTGTTAGATTAGATCTACATATTGAAAAAGGAAGTGATGATGCTTTACTTATGAATGAAAAACCTACTGATTTTAAGGAAGCAATGTCAGACATCGATTCTTTAAAATTGCAAGAAGCTATGAAATCCGAAACATAATCCATATACACTAACCAAGTTTGGACTTTGGTGGATGCACCTGAAGGTATGGTACCTATTGGGTACAAGTGGGTTTTTATGAGAAAAACTGACATAGATGGAAATGTACATACGTACAAAGCAAGGCTGGTGGCAAAAGGTTATAGATAAAAACAAAGTGTTGATTTTAATGAAACTTTTTCACCAGTAGCAATGCTTAAGTCCATAAGGATTTTATTGGCTATAGTTGCATACCATGATTATGAAATTTCGCAAATAGATGTCAAAACAATATTTCTCAATGGGAATTTACAAGAGGATGTGTATATGACACAATATGAAGGTTTTAAATCTAAAGAATTTCCTGATCAAGTATGCAAGTTGCAAAGGTCCATTTATGGACTAAAGCAAGCGTCGCAGAGTTGGAACATCTGTTTTGATGAAACAATCAAAAAGTTTAATTTTATAAAAAATGTGGATAAACCTTGTGTTTATAAGAAGGTAAGTAGGAGTGCAGTCGTTTTCTTGGTGCTTTATGTCGATGACATATTACTTATTAGAAATGACATTTTAATGCTCCAATATGTTAAGATATGGTTATCTAAGAACTTTTCCATGAAGGATATGGGAGAAGCAGCTTATATACTAGGTATAAAGATCTATAGAGATAGATCAAAGAGGTTACTTCGTTTGTCCAAATCCACATACATAAACAAAGTGTTAAAGAGGTTTAGCATAGAAAATTCCAAGAGGGGATTCTTACCTACATCGCATAGGATTACTCTTTCCAAGAGCATGTGTCCTAAGACACAAGAAGAAAGAGATAGAGTGAACTGTGTTCCATATGCTTTGGTTATTAGATCAATCATATATGTGATGCTATGTACGAGACCAGTTGTTGCTTATACTTTATGCATAACAAGCAGATATCAAGCTAATCTCGGTGAGGGTCACTGGACAGTTGTGAAAAACATCTTGAAGTACTTGAGAAGGACTAAAGATATTTTTCTGATCTATGAAGGAACTGAGCTAAGAGTTCAGGGTTATTCGGATGCCAGTTTACAGATTAATCAAGATGATAGTAGATCACAGTCAGGGTACAGTTTTACTTTTTATGGTGGTGTGGTAACCATTACAGATTCAACAACTGAAACTGAGTATATTGCAGTTTTTGAGGTAGCAAAGGAAGCAATTTGGATCAAGAAGTTCATCATTGAACTTGGAGTGGTTCCTAGCATTGTTGATCCGATAGTATTGTACTGCGACAACAATGGTGCTATTTCATAAGCGAAGGAACCGAGGTCTCATCAGCTATCCAAGCATGTACTCAGGAAGTTTCATTTGATCAGGGAGATAGTAGAACTGAAGGACATCCTGATATAGTGAGTTCCCACTAAAGACAATCTTGCAGATCATCTCACTAAGCCTTTATCTCAAAAGAGACATGATAGACATATGGATGGCTATGGTATTTGATACATTAGCGATTGGCTTTAGTACAAGTGGGAGATTATTGGTTTATGCCTTTGCAATCAATTTTTTAGTTGTAAATTTATTTGTACGACATTATTTTATTCAATAAAAGGCATACTTTATCTTTGTGTACTTGTTAATTATTTAATTATTAAATATAAATATAAAATCCCTGGAATAATTGTTATGCAATTAGAAATTATAATGCGATTATAATTATGAGATTCGAATTGCATTTTGTATTATTCCAAAAATGTTCCTAGTCATAGTTTCATTAAGATAGGGTGTTAATGAAATGTTTAGACTAGCACAGGTTTTGTTTTTTCTTATGAAGAAAGTAATTGATCTCATAAATTAAAGTGTGGAGATACTTAAACAAACATGTGGGCACTTATTAGAGAATAAGTTCACTGAACTGACATGATTATGAGAATCTCGAATGGTACATTACTTATATGTCTGTGGATTATCTCATTATGATGGTTGTATAATTTGTCCTTAAACTTGAGATTACCAAAGTTATCTCATGTAGGAATTACTATGTTTTGATACTACTTATGTTCTACTTTTGGAGTAGTTTAGCTCGGCAGTTATTGTATATAGTATGAACTATGTACAGAGAGTTGAGTAAATCAATAAAGAATTCATTATCCTAAAGTAATTAGGGAGAATGTTCTGTTGCTCTTAATTAGTAATGATTTTGGGAATCTCTGGCCAGAGTAAAATGAAATTTGGAAAAAAAATTCAAATATCAATTGTAAATCATTTACTAATTAGTAAGAACGAACATGATTGAATTATTTAGAGTAGACACGAATTCCATACTCTAATTCCAATTGGAACATTAGATGACGAAAGGATTAATTTATACATCATAGTCATGCATAGACAAGTTAAGTCAAACCACTTTGATATTCCTAATATTTGGGTGGTCATGACATGTTACTCGACATCAATTATGATCTGAGATTATAACTTGATTAATTAGGGAATTAAAGATAAATTAAAAGGAGTTTTAATTTATCCGATTCTAATTATGAATTAGAATTATAATTTATAATCATAGCAAGCATATTAGAAACCTAATGGGTCACACATAAAAGGTTTATAAAGGAGAAAGTGAAATTTGAATTAAGCTGGACTTAATTTAGAAGTTTTAGAAACTTTAAGGATCAATATGTAATATTTGATCTTATAAGGACTAATTCGTAATTATGACTAAAGTTTGCCTTTAGTTGTAATTTTGATAAAATCCAAGAACATGAAAAATATGATTTTTCATATAAAAGGAAAAATTAGAAAATTTGGAGCTAGCACTTTTGGCATTTTTCCTCTTAAATTAGATTTAAGTTTTCTCTGAATAGCTCTGTGGATACTATTAGAAGTCGGACGATTGAACGGCTCGTGGATTGACGAATTCAAGGCGAAAAGAAAATTACAACAGGAAATCGAAACAGGTTAGTATAACTTTGTTAATTTCTTGTTTTATGTTTCAAATTAAATTTTGTTAAAGTTGATTCTATTGAAAATTTTAAATTCATTCCGCTGCGCTTAGATACGATCTTGCGTTTATTTTCTAACACTTGTTTTAATTATGGCGTTCCTTTCATATTCTATTAAATCTCATCTACTCATTTACTTGAACCCCACATAAATGTATGGATGAGATTTAATGGAACAAGGTTGGTACACAGTAATTGGAACATAGGATTTGATGTGATTGAAATGGGGTCGTTTTATTTATTAAGGAAACGGTGTCGTTTCCTTCTTTTGTTCTCCTAACTTTCGACTTGCCTCTCTTCTTCAAGGCTATCTCACTGTCACAGTCTCACTCACACACTCTCTCTGGTCTTGTCTCACTCACTCACTCTCTCTCTAGTCTCTGACTCAGTGGCTCTCTATCACTCTTCACGCTCTCGTCTCTTGTCTCCAACTTTACCACCAGTTGCATTGATTAAGTAATTTTTCTTGTAAACTCAACTTTGCAGCTAATTGATTTTTTTTAGTTTTGGTTATCAGTGTGTTGTTTGGTTTCCCCTCCTGAATGTTGAAGCCTCTCAAAGATATATCTTATCCTTTTCTTTTCCTTGTTCGCTGAACTTGATATGCGTGCTCTTATGAATTGATGTTATGTGAACTTGAGAACTTGATACTTGTGAGCCTAGATCTATGATAGTTTCCAAACTAAAGTTAAGCCATTTAAAGTCATTCTGCTTATTCTTTCTCCATTTTCATGCCATGTTCTGTTTGATGGTCTTCTTCTTATTGTTGATTGTTTTGTCTTGTGTTTATAGGGACTTGTCTTTATTCTTAATATAGGTTCTACAATAGTTCTTGTAAATTTTAATATTTAACATTCTAAGCAATATTTTAAGCATAGAATTCACTCAAAATCATTTATAACACAATTAATTCAATACCTTGAAACCATAAAATTAATGCTATAAAGAAAAGAGAAAATACTAACCTTGATCCATACTCATGTAATCTCTTTTTTGTTTACAAATGCCTTCTTTACTCAAAAACTTAATCCACTCTTGCCTTCTTCCCTTTCTTCGTTCTTTTCAATAGTGCAAGAACGTATGTCTCTTTGATATCTGTAAAATGTTACTTTACTGAATGGAGAGGGAAGGGTTTTATTAATTAACCCTAATGATTCTAATTTCCATTACAAGCCCAATAACCATTATTTTAGGCCCATCTCATATTAGAATCAAATAAAGTAATGTGGGACACATTTTATGATTATTAAATTCTAACAATCTCCCACTTAGCCCATGTTACGACTTGATGATTCAACAATACAAATGTGCACCATATATTGAATCTATCAGCTCATCAAACTTGAATGAATTGAAATAATGGGATCATGGCAGTCACACGTCATCTACTGACATGATTGCTTCCATGTATCACATAATCATCTCAACTCAAAATAACTATAATTGAGAAAAACTGTAATTCTCAACTTTAATGTTTTTTCAAAAAATATAATTTGTCATCACAATAAAACAATGTGTGTACACAACATAATGTGACAACTAACAAATAAGCAAAAACATAACATTGATTGAATTTATAAGTGTCAAAACAATAATAGCAAATATCCAAACATATGTATATACATAACATGTTCTTATGCTAACAAGGACTTATCTATAATGCCCATCCTTTCAACATGACCAGTAAATGTTTTAGGCGGTAATCCTTTAGTTAATGGATTTGCTACCATTAGATCAGTTCCAATATGCTCAATGGACACTTTATGTTTTTGCACTGCTTCTTTGACTGACAAGTATTTCAAATCCATGTGTTTAACACCCTTAGAATACTTGTCATTTTTATAGAAGAAGACAGTTGTGGAATTATCACAATAAATTCTTAATAATCTAGCTATAATGTCAACAATACCTAACTCTAAGACAAAGTTTCGCAACCACAATGCTTGAATAGTGGCCTCAAAATATGCTACAAATTCTGCCTATATAGTAGAAGTAGCAATGAAAAACTATTCTCCACTCTTCCAGGAAATTGCCCCTTTTGGTAATCGAAATAGATAACCAAAGGTAGATTTCCTTGAGTCTACCCAACCAGCATAGTCAAAATTTGAATAACCGATCACTTTTAGGTGATCTGATTTCCTTTATATGAGCATGTACTGCTTGGTACCTTGTAAATACCTAAGAACTTTCTTTGCAGCTTTCCAATGGTCCAATCTGGATTACTTTGATATCAGCCTAAAATTTCAACAACAAAACTGATATCTGGTAAAGTACAAGTTTGAATATACATTATGTTAATCCCGTTATCCTATGTTAAGGGTTAGAACCTTATAATAGTGTATATAGAGATTATCGAGAAATTAGAAAGTGTATTTCATGCTCATGCATAATATAGCAAGCATCTCTCTCTCGCTCGCCTCTTAATCTCACTCACTCTCGCAGTTGACATCTCACCATCCTTAGCCTCCTCTATCGTGGTCTCGCCGTCTTCATTTTCAACCTTCCTCCACACCCGAAGACACCACCGCCAGCTACAGTCATCACCGTCGTAGCTCAGGACCACCACACCACTACACATCGGACTGCACCACTGCCCTCATAATTTTTTGTTTGGTGTGTTTTTCTGTCTATTTTCGAAATTTTCCTACTATATTGAATTTTTTATTGTGTTGGACCGCCGGCGACAGCTCCTCCGCCGGAACAGTGACCGGATTTTTTTCCGGTGATCATCCTCACCCCCACCATACCTCATTCTGTTCGTCTCCCTCTGCTCTACCCAACCAACCAAACGGTTTCTTCCAACCACCTCCCAAATCCGGCAGATCTACGTCCGAACCACCACCCACCGTCGGCCATTCCCCCCTCCCACACACACATTCATCATCGTTTTCACCACAACCAACCCTCAATTCATCAACCACACAACTTACCCTCCCCGTCGCACATGTAGCAGGCGTCGGAGCTGCCGGTGACGCCTCGAATTTGCACCTGCCGACGATGACCACGGGGAACGCACTCGGGTTTCACCCCGACAGCTTCCCTCCCCTCTCGGCTACCCACGCGACGCCGGCTGCTTCACTGCCGATCCCTGCTCCACCGGCGACCGCTGTCCCCCCCGCTGCTGCTCTCACCGGCGAGAAGACCGTCCCCCCTTTGAAGCCCGACGATCCAACGTCGGCTGTTGGGAGAGGCACGTCCCACGTGCCTCATGTGCCAGCCCATCCCTTGGGCCTTTCCATTGGGCTTCAGCATTTTGGCAGCCCACTTAATGATAAGGGGAAGACCCTTGGAGGAGAACCCACAAGCCTAGCCCAAGGAGGGGGGCCTCCACTTCCAGTCACACATGGGCTGCAGCCCACATCGCCAGCCCCACAGGCCAACCCAACAACCCAAGGTGGAGGTATTTTTAATTTTAAAAATGCACTGTTGCAAAATTCCATACATGCCCCTATTCCTCGTATGCATGCTAAGTCTAGGAAGAATGCTGGTAAGAAACCTTCTGACTTCTCCTGGGCGGAGAAAGTCAGTATCCTCACGGATTCCAACACTAGTTTTCGTTTCCCGATTATGACGGGACTACCTCCGACGGATTTGTTTGACCTCCCGGATGACTGTATTGATGAGAGTCTACACCAATGGACTCGTTGTTTGGTCAGTTTTTTTCCGGGGCATAACATGCCCTTCCCGGCTATGCGGACTCTCGCAAAACGTGCTTGCCAGACCTTAGGCCTTGAGGATGTCGTCTCCACGGGTACGGGTTTCTTTTTGTTCCGTTTTCACTCTGAGGAAGTTTCCCAGGCTATCCTAGAGCGGGACCCTTGGCTTTTTGGTGGAAAAACCATTGTGCTCTAACAGTGGAGCCCGCATTTCGCGTACGATAAATCCCGTGTCACCTGCATACCTGTTTGGGTTCGCTTACATGGGTTGCCATTCCCTTTATGGAATGAGCGTAGCCTCGGCCTCATCGGCCATTGGATTGGGCAGCCTCTTCTCGCTGACCGGCATACCTCCGCCTCCAGGTGAGAAGCTCCAATCTCCTCCAGGTGCTTCAGTATTTTTTCCCTGCTGAAGCTAACGTCCCTATAGTATATCTCTGCCCTTCTTATGTGGTTCTCTATATCTTCACAGGTCATTTCTGAAACTCACTTTGATTTAATTTCTTGTCATGAATTAATTCAGGGAGTGGTTGTCAGAATCTATATACCATATCAATTTCATGATGACAAGTCAGAATGGGGCTATGAGTGTTTCTTTATGAAATCGGACTTTGATATACAGATTTGCAGTCGATTTGCGTGGTATTTTGAATATCAAGTTGTAGAATCATCCACATCTTATATGTTTTATCTATGATTATGAGTATCATTCTGTATCGGTTGAAAATCGGTACTCAAAACATAACTACCATACTTGTTACGGATACTGGTCGATAATGATTGGTCGGTACCCGAAACATGGGAATTATTGAGATTGAATTGTAATTTTAAAAAAGTTTATGGATCAAATTAAAAAAAAAAACATAACGCTAAAGACACTCTAGTAGCACACATCTTCATTATTCTTTTCTTTTCTTTTATTATCCTTACACCCTTTATACTCCTTTAATTATTAATATCAATTTATCTTTAAAAAATTCGTCAAAATGCAAATTTTTGTTGTTGGTTTGCTTATGCTTATGCTTATGCTTGGAACAATACGACTTTTATAAATTTCTCTTCAAATATCATTTTATCTAAATTCTTTTAGGAATATAAAAAAAGAATAAGAAATTAGTACTTTGCTTGTACTTTCAATCATATTAATATAAAATTTCTTTTTACGTGAGATTTCTTGATAAAAATAATATAATGAAAAATATTTTCTTATTTTTTTTTATTAATTTCGATATATATATATTTGTATGAGAATGTTATTTTTTAAAATTTTAAGTTGTTATAAAACTTTAATTAAGACAAATTTATAATAAATTTTAAATTGTAAATAACGTGTTTAGAAGATGAACTAGTGTATCTTTATTTTTGTATCAAAATACTTGCATTCATTCATTGCAAAAATAATGAAACATATCTATTTATTTAATTTATTTCAAATTTGTACAAAGCAAAGGTTTAAATATAGTTATATAATAGAATTTTAGATAATAAATAGTAACAATAATTTAAATTCTCAAAGTATTCGTGATATATTAATTACCTATAACTTGTATAAGTTTTAAATTTGTAATTGTTAGTTCTATAAAAATTAATTAGTTTTAATAATAAAATGATATTCTGTTTAAAATTAGAATGAAGTTTCAAGTTTTCATTTCTCCTCTTCTTTTATTTTCACTTATATTTGATCTATATGTTAAATTTTATGTATAGAATATAAAAATGTTAAATTTTATATATTCAATATAAAAATAACTATAAATGTTTTTATTTCAGGTTGCGCTTTTAATTGGTTGTTTTCTCAGTATAAACGCTTGTTGTAAATTGTAGTACTTAGAGAGTTATGATTATTTATTATTCTTTTTATTTGATGTTTTGATATAATATTATTTATTATATGATGAAATTGTAATAACATGATCTTTTTCACATTAATTGTGATTAGCATTTATATGTCAAATATGCCAAAGGTAATAGATTGTTATTATTTCAATTATTATTATTATTATTTTTAGAGACATAGTTGATATAAAATTATAAATTATATAGTGCAATATATAATTATTACTGGTGCAGTATTTATAACATTGGTTTTACCTACAAATGTTAATCAATGCAAGGGAAGTTCTTTCTTAATTAAAACATTCAAAATATAATAATCTTACAAATGCAATAACATTATGAAAAAGAATTCTAGTATAAATAGCATAGCAAATTCTTGCAAACAAGATCACGCATTAAACTTTATCTTTTTTCTTTAATCTTAGAATATATGTTTATTTTGAGTTTTAATATTTTCTATTTTTTATAGCAACATAATAAGCAAAGGGACATTCTTACCATCTCTTGTTGGATATTCTCTTCTGTTTTCCAAAATGGTTTATTAGGACAATTTACTTCAGTTTAGGCTTACGGAGTCTTGTCTTCAACACACTCTTTATAAAGAAAATTTTAGCACCCTTAAGCCAACTTGAATTAGATTATTAGAGTGGCAATCTAATCTGTACCATAACATTCAAGCCTAAGAGTTAATTGTTACATCTAAAATATCCTCATTTCTTATGAGTCCAGATCCTCTGTCCAATATTACTCTCTCTTATTCTGTCTTATAGAATCTCAGCCATTTATTTTGCGAGATTCACGTAGGACTTATACGGGACCCACATAAATAAATGGCTGAGATTTATTGAAGACAATAAAACACCATAATATTGGACAAAGAATCTAGACTCATTTCTTATTACTAATCAATTTAAGAGTTTAACATTTAATAATGGGAGATGAAATCACTGCCTGCCCAGGAGATTGCATTTCATCTTGCAAATGTATATCAAGGGCATGATTTGGATCTGGGATTACTATTGGTGAAGACTATCAAGAATATTGATGGCAAATGCGGACTCTTGAAATTAATGGGTAAACTAATATGTATGGAAAACTAGGGAGAATACTTACAAGTAGTGTTGCTTCACCAGTTAATCTCAGACCAATGATAGGATTTAGATAACATTATTTGATTCTTGTAAGCTGTGGAGATAACTCTCAGTTTTTCTCAGAAAAAAGAAAATAAACTATTGTAATGAAGTGAAACAAAAAAAAGGGTATGGAGACTGTAGAATGTCCATATCTTTGCAATTAAGAAAAGCGAGGCAGGACACATGGACAATGCGTCCTTGACCTCGAGTAGGAGTTGGGGTTAGAGAAATGTAATCCAATGTAAATTAAACCGAGGTGTTGAAATCAATATCATGATCAGAAAATCTCGAGTAAAAGTAAATGCCTGGGCCCTATTAATCAATTTCAGGGAACATGCTCTGCCAACCTGTTCTTGTTCGCCAGCTTTGCTGTGAAAGGTTACTGATTGGTCAGCTTTCCACAGCTTAAAACTTATGTAGTTTCTATGTACTGATTTCCCTGAGCAAACTTTATTTAGAGACAAAGTCAATCATTGGAACCCCACATTTCCAGGAGATATTTCTGGCACTTGCTACAACAGCTACTATTAACAAAAGAATCGTGTGTAACACTTCTGGTGCTTTTTGGTCTTGACACTCCCCTGCCACTGGCCCCATCCTTTTTGAGACTGTGCCTGTACTCCAAAGCAACCTGCTCAAACACTTCTACTTCAAACATATTCAACCTTATCTTTGGGCTCATCTGATCTCTAACAAATGCAAATGCCAATTGGTCTCTTGGGTTGAATGCTTCGAGCTCATTAAACAAAAGGCATGAGAATAGATTGCTCCTCAGTCCATGTTTCCTCATAATTAGAGCGCTATCTGGCACGTCTGTACCACAAAAAGTGGCAGATTAACAAAAGAACAAAATTATCAGGTTTTGCTTCAGTAAATGCAATGAAGTGGACAAGGTTAATATGAAGACACCCTCAGGTCCACCTTCACGTACTCATGCAAGACGACACGAATTTCAATATTTTGCAAATAGCCACAAATTCTTTGTTTTTGGTTCCACATTGAGGTGAACATTACCTTGCCTCAGGGACCACATTCCAATTCTAGATTTCGCACAATTTTCAAACAGGTGACCGGTGTGGGACAGTAGGACTCTAGATGTGGATCAATTTATAAAGGAAAAAATTTAAATACACAAAAAGATACTAAGGATGTTCAAGAAGTGCCAGGAAGCTAGAAAGATAAAAACATCTGCTACAACAAGTTAACTGGACGGAGGACTTTCTTACCAGTAAACCTTATCTAAGAGGGACCCAAGTAACAACATACTGCAGAACACTCAATTGTAGGCAAACATGAATTTCATAAAAGTTCATTAATCAAAAGACGAGAAACAACAGTCCTTGCTATCACAATCAACTCCATAAAAGGTCATTAATCAATAGACAAAAAACAGCAGTCCTTGCTATCACAATCAATATTTTTTTTTCTGTCAGTCATTTGGACGTCCTAATAATGCACACAAACCTATATTTTGGTTGATGCTATAATCTTCCAATCATCGCTTCTTTCTAGATCTGAAGGCTGAGCCTCAAGTTAAGGAGTTAAAGACTTCTGTGACCTTTACATTTATTAACAGGTAGATTCATATGTTACCCAGTAAGAAGAATACATAGATAATAGCTTTTAGAAAGTAATTTCATCAAACAAAAAAAATGCTTCATCAAGATTTAACAAATTATAATATTCGATTTCATTACTACATTAGATGGTGCTTCTTTTAGGTTGAGAAAAGATTGAAACTTGCTCTCTTGTTCTCCTCGACTATTGGGATCAAATATTTCCTGTCTTACAAACCCAGTAAGAGTATCATAAATGCAGTATACTTAGATTCGTTGAAGGTTAGCTTTTCATAAAGTTTGTGATTCAGTTCTCTGCTTGTTGCTATAGGTTTTTCAAAGGACGGAGATGCTTAGTTACCTGAAGGATAAGGGTGCTTTTTGGGACTCCATGGCTGCAATCCCTTCTCACAATATGTTTCCATTTGTAACCTCAAACCATCTACGTCCCACCATTTCCTCCACCGCGCAGTCGCCATTGCGTCTTCCATTGTATGCACAAAAAATGGATGTTTTGAAATTGCCATGTCCACATTCTTTGATACAACTAATGCATGAATTAACAGCAACGGGTCTACCATTAGTTGCATCTTTGCGTCGATCCAAAGGCTGAATTTTGAGTTTGGAAAAAGTCTGTGAATTAAGTATTTAGGTATCACTCCATTCATGGCCGGGTTATCATACAGATGTTGGCTTGAGACCCTGATAATTCTCCATATTCCTACATTGTATTCATGGGACTTTCTTGATATCAAGTGGTGCGTTGCTAGTCCCTTCCAGGTGGTATCGTCCACAAACATGAAGAAACATGCCACATCTAGTGTTTTGGCTCCCAAACCCTTTGGTTGCCGGATTTTGTCATGATCATTGAAGATTGCTGACACTACAGCCACCCCATTACATCTCTCCATGGAGATTAGATCTGAATTTCAAGCAGGCGAAAAGAATAAAACTTGTTGGTATCCAATTCATGCTGTTCGGGCCAGAATTAGAATTCAAACTAATTTGGTTGAATTGCTTCACCAATTGAACAATGCCGCTAAATTCTAAACAAACAAGAAGACGAGTCGAAGTAAATTTGAAGGGGTTAAGTGTACAGGAGAAAACTAACCCCAATCATTGACTCTGAATTTTTGTAAGAAGCCGCAAGGAACCTCCACACTATCATTCAAGTAAGTAAAATATGAAAATCGCTTCTCCGTGCCGAAATTCCCACCAAAAGCCTCACTCTTTCCTTGCAAGTACCTCAATGTGTTAGGCAATTCCGATGATTCTCGACACAATTCTTGGATCTCCTTCAATACCATCCAATATTCTGAGAATAAGAAACAAAACCCATGAATCAAAACAACGAAAAGCAACCATTAGATCCATAATTCAATCACCAAGAGTCAGAAATAAAAGGATATCAACCAGAGAAAAAGACAGGAGAAGAGCAAGAGGAGCGATGTGTGGGAATGGCGTATTTGTGCTCGCCATAAGAGGGAGGATAGGAGAAGAGAGGAGTCTGAATGGGATGGAAAGGCGAGTATCTGAAGAGGCATTTGGTGGGAGAAAAAGTGGTGTAGTAAATAGCCAAAAACAGAGTGGTGAAGAGGTACAACAGAGAGAAACAGAGGAGCTTTGATTGGAAGATGAGAGGTACTGACTCCTTCAACTTCCCCATAAACTCCTTCCCATCTGTTTCCTGGCCTTTCTTTCGATCTGCCAAATACGTCTCCGATTTCGTGTCAAATCATTAAAAAAAAATAATCTTTCGTCCACACCGCAATATTTTAGGGTCACATCAACAATTAATACTCTTGGCGACAGTCGATTTGAAGTTATTGTAACTTGAAACTGATGAAGTTATTTACCAAACAAGAACGCATCGACTGACAGCCTGGTTATTTCCGGAATACAAAAAGAAGGTCGGGATTCAGTTGTCGTTCTTGACGACTAGCTCTGTTTGTTACAAAAGAAGTTATACAATGAACTGATTTTAGTTAAATGTTGTATTACGTCCGATTTCTCAATGGTATCATAGACAAAATATGAGAAAATTTATTTCCATGGATTTTTCATGTTCTTTTCCTTCTATTTTAAAGAATCAAGTTTATAAATGTACTGTGTGGGAAACAACTCATGTTGTTCCACATCCATTCAAATTGATTTTTTTTTTTAGTGAGATTGAACAAAACCTATTTTTTAAGTATAAAACCTATTTTATAATAAAATAATAATTTATTTAGCCTAGACAAAACATTAATCATAGGATCTTAAACTCATAATTCTCACAATATAAAACATGTAACATGTACATAAAGAATTTAATGAGATACACTCTTAAAATAAATTGATTTCTTTCTCTTAACTATTTCTTTGTTTATAGATACTTTTGGAATGATTACTTTTAGTTTGTTAAGTGAATAATCTAAGAAGTAGGAAAATGATCAATTTATATCTTTATAATTTAATCTTATATATCCCTTACATAATTGAATGAACAATCAAGATTTTTAGCTATTTAATTAATAATTAAGCTTAAACATAAATAATTAGTTAGCTCAATATTAAGCTATATTTTAACTTGTTTTCCACTTAACCTAATCATTAGATAATCATAAAATTAAATAACATAACTTCAAGTGCATGAAAAATAAATCTTAAAGTTCAACATAAATAACTTTGCATGGTAAAATAACAAATGAGTTACAACACTTATATATTATTTATGCAACAAATTTTCATCCATATACTACAACATTTGTTACTCATCATACTAGGACCAAAAATAATGATATCAACAAAATCAATCATAGTCTACAATTATGTCTTGTAGGCTTTCTTAGTAAAATATCAAAACATAAATGTGTATACTATTATGTAATAGAAAATTATTAGTGTGAAATCAAAAACAATAAATAAGTATAGCTAACATCTTCATAAACAAATGTCTTTTATTGGAAACCTTTAGTTAACAATTAACATCTTCATAAACAAATGTCTTTTATTGGAAACCTTTAATTAACAAATCTGTTATTATTATATCAATACTAATAAGTTCAATAGACACTTTTTGTTTCTAAACTTCCTCCTTAATGGCAAAAATACTTGAGTTTCATATGTTTGTCACCTTTTGAATATTTGTCATTCTTGAAAAAAATTACTATAGAATTATCACAATAAACTTTCAACAACTTGGTAATGATGTCGACACCCCAAGTCTTGAAATAAAATTTTGCCACTATAAAGCATGAATTGGGGTTAAAATATGCCATAAATTCTTGTTGCGTAGTGGATGAAATAATGATAGACTATTTAATACTCTTTCAAGATATTGCTTCGTTTTCTAAAAGAAATAGATTACTAAATACAAATGTTCTACCATGAAGACATCCAACAAAATTTAAATTTGAGTATCCAATCACTTTCAAAACATCAAACGTTGAATACATGAGTATATAGATCTTCGTTCCTTGTAAGTACCTCGTTACTTTCTTTATAGCTTTCTAATGAACAATTCTAGGTTGCCTTGATATTTGCCTAATATTATAAGCATGAAATTATTATTCGATCTCGTATAGGTTTATATATACATTAAAATGCCTACAAATAAAGAAATAGGAACTGATTCCATTTAACTTTGATTTGCATTGTTCTTTGAACATTGCATCAAAATGATCTTTTTCTTTTCTGCTTAGAATATTTGTTTCCTTTATGAAAAGGAGCAATTTTTGTAGAACACTTTTCATGTTAACATCTCTTTAAAATTCTTTCAACAAAACCTTTTGAGACAGTCTTAATAATCCTTGTGATCTATCATGAAAAATTTATATTCATATAACATAGTATGTTTCTCTTATATCTTTCATCTCAAAATTTTGGAGAGAAGTAAGTTCCTTAAAGTAAATTCCTTCATTCAAATATTATTTAGTATTGTCTAAAATTTCACTAATCACTAGAACAATAATTGGAATAATTATAGATGATGAAGCCTTTATAGAAAAAGGAACATTTACCCTTACTTCTTTAATATCCATATTTTTTCATTCATTACTCGTACTAACTTTACTATTCTTAATGAATTAACATTTATAGCTTTTATAAATCTAGGACTATGAATAGGACAATAATTCTATATTCTTTAGAATTATCTTGGTAACCTATACAGTAACCACTAATTTTTTGAGAATACAATTTCCTTTTATATGGATTGTATATCCTTAACTTGGATAGGCAAACCTAAACATGTAAATGTCTTAAAATAGATGTCCTTCTAACTTGTAATGTAAAAGTAGTTTTTGAAAATGTAATAGCCTAGATCACCCGCTCACAGATATTGTTCGCTTTGGGCCTTGGTCCAGCCAAGCCCTCACAGTTTTGCTTTTCTACAGGACTTCCCAGGAGGTCACCCATCCTAGTGTTACTTTTGCCCAAGCACATTTAACTTCGGAGTTCTGACGGGATCCTGTGCGTTAGGGCATGGAAAACTTATCTGTAAGAGAAAGGTATCTGTACCTTTATAAGGTATATTTCGTTCCCCTCTCCAACCGATGTGGGATCTCACACTTTCCACCCCCCTTAGGGCCCAACCCTCTTTGGGGTCCAGCCTAGCTGGCACAACGGTTCGAGTATCGGCTTTGATACCACTGTAACAACCCAGATCACCTGCTCACAGATATTGTTTGCTTTGGGCCTTGGCTTAGCCAAGCCCTCACGGTTTTGCTTTTCCACAGGACTTCCTAGGAGGTCACCCATCCTGGTATTACTCTTGCCCAAGCACATTTAACTTCAGTGTTCTGATGGGATCCAATGCGTTAGGGCATGAAAAACGCGTCTGTAAGAGAGAGGTATCTGTACCCTTATAAGGCGTATTTCGTTTCCCTCTCCAACCGACGTGGGATCTTACACTTTTCACCCCCTTAGGGCCCAGCCCTCTTTGAGGTCCAGCCTAGCTGGCACAACAGTTCACATTTAACTTCAGTTTTCTGATGAGATCCGGTGCGTTAGGGGATGAAAAACGTGTCTGTAAGAGAGAGGTATCTGTACCCTTATAAGGCGTATTTCGTTCCCCTCTCCAACCGATGTGGGATCTCACACTTTTCACCCCCTTAGGGCCCAGCCCTCATTGAGGTCCAGCCTAGCTGGCATAACGGTTTGGGTACCGGCTTTGATACCACTGTAATAGCCCAGATCACCCGCTCATAGATATTGTTCGCTTTGGGCCTTGGCCCAGCCAAGCCTTCACGGGTTTGCTTTTCCAAAGGACTTCTCAGGAGGTCACCCATCCTGGTATTACTCTTGCCCAAGGCAGACAATATCTGCAAGCAGGTGGTCTGGGATGTTACAAATGTTGGGCCCCGTTCCCGAAGCCCAACGGTCGATTCGAAATCTAAGTACAAAAACATAAGCGGGTTCCTAAATTCCTTAACCCTCACGAAAAACCCTAAATTTAGCCACAACTCGAG
>JANZLC010028808.1:0-21351 GCA_026413385.1 Erythroxylum gracilipes
TCATTCATCAATAATTCAACAATTCAATATTAATACCTTAAAATCTACTAAATCACAATCACCATTCCAATTTCCAAATTTAATTTCCAATCGGATTTGGACCAAATGACCAATCCATTTCGAAAATGCAAAATGCCAACCGAAAACATCTTCAACATTCAGTCATTCACACTTCACTTTGTTCTACCGAAATCAACTTCACAATTTTCCCCAAATCCAACACATACACACAACTTCACTTCATTTTGAAATCAACTTCAAAATTTTTCCCAAATCCAACACAACAACACTAATTTTTAATCCCAAATCCACTATCATCCAACAACCAACACAATCAAACAATCATAAATTTCAAAATGCCATGAAAAATTAAACAAAAATCAAAATGGCAAAACAATCGCTCTTCACCAAATCTGGGTCGACGTCGGGTCACGGTCGAGCGCGAGGAGGACAAAGGAGAAGGCCAGACGGTGAGCGGTGGACCTCAGCAGGCGGCGACGTCTTTGGGCAGTGTGGACGACGGTTGAAGACGGTGAGGCGAGCGCAACTCCACGACTCCAAGACAGAGGAGAAGAGGAGGAGGAGGAGAAGGATGAGGCGGCGACACGAGGGAGTCGGGATGGCGAAAAGGAGAGAAGAAGACGAACAGAGAGGGAGAGTCGGGGCCTCGGGGGGAAGGGGGTAGTTAAAATTAGGGTTAAATTTTCTTTATTTGCAAAATGGTCCTTGGATTTTTTTTGAGGAACGGTCCCGGAAAAATCCGGTATTGGCGGTACCGGCCAGTACCGGCTGACTGAAATTCATCCCTGATACCCTTTATGCCCGTTTCGGTACCGTTTTTTGGCCAGAACGATACGAAATCCACAATGCTGATCAAAATATAGCAAATTTTATATGAGATACTTTAATAATCTCAAATCAAAGGATCACTTATACAATCATCACATCACAATAAAAATTTCTATAAACATACAAATAATGCTCCAAATAAATTTCTCATATGAGATCAATTTAGTGAAATTATTTTTTAATAAGCACACTCATGTTTGTTTAAGTATATTTATACTTTAGTCTATAAGATCGACTACTTTCTTCATAAGGAAGAAATATAACGTGTACAAGTCTTTTTATACTTTATTAATGTCCAGTATTGATTGATCAATCATAAGGAACAATTCAGGGATAACATATAAATATTATGAATCTCATATTTATGATATTACCATAATTTCAGTTGCAATATATATTTATTATATGAACTTTATCATAGATATATCTAAATATTTATAAGATAAATAATATCTTTAAATAATTATGCCACTAAACTATAACCAACTAATTGGTTGTAGGGCATAAACTAAAAATCTCCTACTTGAACTAAGCTAATTTTTTAAATATCTTATACCATATTACTAAATGATGATCATATTACTACTGGGACAATAGTTTAGTAAGAGAATTTTACAAGATTCTTTATAATGAGCACTTGCTTAAATCTTACAATTTTCATCGCAATATCATTATAACTAAGAGAAACTACCTAAATAAATACTTGGATCTTTTATAAGAACTTAGCTCCTTTTGTGTGCCTGTTGACTCTAATATTCTATGGTACATTAATATTATAAACAATGCAATATACCAAGTTCATTAAAGAACTTTTTTATCCAAATAATAACTTCTACTAATTGAAAGACTTATTTTGGCTTAAATAACAACCAATGCTACATTGGAACATTTCCAATCTCAAAAGAATATTGTTCTAAGTACAATGTATGTTAACCATGATTTACTTTGATAATTGATATCCATACAACTTCAAACTCAAATATCAACTCACACATAGAATAATGGATATCTTAATACTTTATATCATACATCTAAAATACTATACATCTTTATCTCATTATCTATGTACTTAAACTAAAATAGAAAAACAACTTCCTTATGCTATATATATAATTCCCTGAATTAAGTTGTTACCTTTTCACATCCAATAAGAGTTATTCCTAGACAATCATAGATTCAGCAATTGAAGATATAAATTATTGTTCTTTGTGAGCTATATGTCTTTACATACTCCCACTGAAGAGGATAACTATACTTCCATTAAACTTCTTGTGGACATTATAAATTCACAATCATAACCGAAGCAATCTATTTTAAATTCATCATAAAAGTGAATCTTTTAACATCTCTTAGTCTTTTAACTATACATCAAATGTATTAACAAAGGCACTACTTCTAATTGGATGTATTGTCATAAGATTTGAACTTTTTAAATTTCATCTTACCTCCACTACTTATCTTGAGAATCATTCCCTTATAAGTTTCCATTAAAACAATATGTAGCTTGTATTTAACCTTTTTGGTATTTTATAAGTCTCTTTTTATTCAATAGATACAAACTATTTATATAAGATTGAATTAACCACTTTTATTTAACAATCTATTTCTTATCATACCTTAAACATTGTAATGATTTTGAATTCAAATTCAATATCAAATACTCACAAGCATGAACTAAAAATACAACGATCTCTATCATATCACGTATAAGCAAGAAAAGTAATGCAATCATTTTTCTTTTAATGACAGCTATCATCATTATGTAGCAAATGCCTTCAATTGCAATCCATTTTTATGCTTTTAGTAAGCTAAATTGAGTGAAAATTGTCCATCAAAGTACTACACCTTTCAGCTCTACTGTATGCAATCTATTGCTTTGTGCTATCATTGTGTTACCATACATTTTATATGTTGTCATTAAAGTTTATGAAATATTAATCAAATCGAATGTCATTACATTTTGTTATATGTGTGATACTCATATATCTATAGAACTTTAATACCAAATCTTTATAGTGATTAATAGCAAAATTGCATAATGGATAATATAACTTTTCTATCTATCTTTGAGAACTATTCTCAAACTTAACCTATGTACAAGAAATTTGGTTCATTAACAACTTTGTGTCAATTATACTAAGCAAAGGTAATTTATACTAAAATATATATAAATGTAAGAAAAGCAAGTAATTGGTTATATGTCATTACAAACAAATAAGATCAGGACTTTAATCATGTATTTGGTTATACCTACTATTTTATTTGAATAATAGCCCTTCCTATTATTCAAAAAGATTATTTAAATCATTCTAGTAGGTCAGGGTCCCATTTAAATTTAATTGATCTTGATTTTGCTTAACAAACTAACTAGACTTAATTTAGGTAGATAACAACTTTATCAAGCACATTTCATATGACTTAGAGATCAGTTAGGTGACAGCTCTTACCAAAACAATCTTATATATTATTTATAACCTTGCCTCTAAATTCATGTGATTGTGAATTTGCTCTTCCAAATTACATAAATTTAGTTAAGTAGGAGCTATTATTATAAGACTAAACATAATTAGGTTAAAGTAGCCTTAATTTTGCTCAACAAGCCTAACAATAAACACAACTTTTTGTTTATTCTAGAAAGCAATAATTTGGTTCTCAATGTGTACTTAATATTTTAATGAGATGTTTAATTTCATTCATTTTATCAAACACAAAATTACATGTAATAATATCATATATGTAAAACATGCAATTCACATGCATAATATATCAAACATATATTAAAACATGCAATCGAACGTGCATAATATATCAAACATATTTTAAAACATACGATTTATGCATACATAATCAAATTATATGTATAAAATATCAAGCTTAGTTTAATTACAGTTATTGATCTTTATTATCTAAAATAGTATTTCCAACGCTTTGGATAATTAAACTAGATTAAACTCATTTATTCCTAAATGAATTAAATTTATATTCTAAATAGAATTTAATTAATTTGAAAACAATTTTCAAATTCAATTGGAAACTATTTCCAATTATCTTAACTTCTTTAACAAAATTTGATCAAAAGCAATTTTCAACAAATTATGTTTTTTGCTAATTATAATTTAGAAAAAAAAAAACTTCTTTTTTAAAATTTTACAAGTTAGACATTATAATCTAAATCAGAAGATCGCATTAATGCCATAGATTATGTAAATTCTAGAGAGAAAAGCTCTTGCTTTTCTTTATGTCCTTCATGGTTTGTATACTTCCTTCATTAACATTATGAATTTCATCTCCTTTTCTCTGGTTTTGATTCCTTCAAGCTGTTTGTTCTGTTGTCCTCCTCAATTTTATTCTTTCCTCACTGATTTCAACCTTCCTAAACTTTGTGTTTCATTTAGTCTTCATATGCTCTCTTCTCATTTTCTCCTTTTAATTATTACTTTGAGTGTGAACCTGCTACTGGTACATCTGCTCCTCTTCTTGTTTTCCTCCTTCTAAATCCAATCTTCCTAGCTCTTTCTTCTTTTTGCTCTTCTGCTCCTTTTCACCTCAAGGGTATTTCTGTAATCCTAACGTTCCCTCCAACTACCCCTTCCATTTTAGGTTCTAGCCGTTGTCAGCTTTCCTTGTTTGTCATTATGACTGTAGTAGGAAAGTCAGCTTGTCTTAAGTAGTGCTCCTTAGTTAAATTCTGTTCTTTACCTATGAAACAATCCCACTTTCTTCTAGGAGAAATCTCCAAATCTGCGCTACTTGCTCCCCCTCTAGCTAACCCTCTTAATCCTACGACCCCACTGTCCTCTAGAAACCAACACTCCTCCTCTTCTTAAGAGATCTTGGACTTAGGTGCTTGGGGATACTAACACCAAAATCAAGCTTTCTTACCTACCCCCTAGGAACTCCAGCACTCACATATTTGCACCTCCTATTGAAGCTCTGAAAGCAGGTGTGGAACTCTGGAATGCCACCTTGATTGGATTTTTTTTAGACAAGAGGGTCTCCTCCATGTAATGAAATCTTGGCCCACAAATAACTAGAAATCCTTGGGTTTCAAAGAGATTCTTGTTAATGATCAAGACATTTTTATGTTTAAATTCCAAAGCAAGGCTAATGCCACTATGGTGTTTGAATCTGGACCATAGCATATTGCCAATAAGCCACTTCTTCTCCAGAATTGGAGACCAGGGTTGGATTGTCATAAGCTCAAACAATAGAACAGACCTCTATAGTTATGCATTTATGGCATTCCCATTGAGTATTAGACAATAACTAATTTGATCCACCTAGCTAGCTATATTGGTAAACCAATATGGCTAGATCAAGTCACATCTCGCACCAATAAAATTAACTTCGCTTGAATTTGTGTGGTGGTTGATTCAATGACCCTTTTTCCTGAAGAAATCCCTCTACTAAGATTCAACAGTAGCATGAAACCTGTGGAAGAAACTGTTAAAGTACCTTATACCTAGAAGCCTCCCTCTACATCTGCTACAAAATTCTGGAAACCCACTCGAAGGATGTACAAATTTGGTTTTTTCTCAAAACCTTTACAACAATGACTATTTCGAAACATCACTCCCAAAGTTGGATCAAATCAATTCCCCATATCTTAGCACTTAGCCCATCTCATGTCCTACCTCAGTAAACATCACAATAGAACCCTCATTCCTGTCAACCTGACACTTAGCCAATTCCATATCCTACGATAGAAAACATAACAATAGAACCTTTAATCCTTGACATTCAGCCAATTTTATGTCCTACCACAAAAAACATCAGAATAGAACCCTCAAACCCTAACATTCAACCAATTTCATGTCCTACCATAGGAAACATCACAACATAATCCCAAACTTTAGAAAAAAAACTATAATGTTGGAAAATAATAATGGCATCCCTTCTCTAACTATGAAAACAACAAGCTCCTTCTCAGAATGTGGTACTGCATATGATGACTTTATTCCTGCTAGCAAAAGAAGATCCAACAAAAGAAAAAAGCCTTCTCTGGGTTAGACTTAATGATTATCTCAGCTTGGAATATCAGGGGTTTTAATTCCCCTAAGAAGAAACTTTTGATAGAAAATTTCATTTTAAATTAAAATTTCATTTTAAACAATAAGCCTAGTATGCTTGGCATTTTGGAGTCTCGAATCAAGCAAGAGAAGTGTGACAGTCTCATCCTCTCATTTTCCATTTAGATTTAATAACTTCTTCAATGATATTGTAGGCTTTTATGATGTGGTCAAGAAAGGCTTCAACTATTCTTATCTTGGTTCTAAACAATTCATGCTCGTGAGGAAACTTTAGTCCACCAAAGAAGTAATCAAATTATTTCACAAGCAAAACATTAGTAACACTTATCATTTAGTCTTTACTATTAAAGCTGCCCTTAAACAAGCCTAATCAGCTATCTACTACAATCCTTCTTCTGTGATGCTTGTTGAAAAGGAAAGGCATTCTCTTGAAGTGTTCTTATAAGCTTTAAAGTTTCCCCATTCCTTATTAAAGCAAAGATCCAAGGTGAATTGGTTGAAACATGGTGATAAAAACTCATCATTTTTCCACAAGGCAATCACTTCCAGGAAAGCTTCAAACAAGATTGTATCCATCAACCACATGAATTCCAATCTAGACTCACAGCCTCTAATTATGCAAGCAGCTGAAGATTACTTCTCAAATTTACTAAGCTCTCACCCCACTTCCAAATCCTCTCCTAGACTCATCAGTGAAATTGTACAAGATTAACTCTCTCCTCATGAAGTTAGCAGTCTTTCTGCACCTGTTTCCATTCAGGAAATCAATTATGCTTTCAAGTCAATCCATCCCACGAAAGCACTAGGTCTTGATGGGTTCAATGCCAAATTTTTCTTCGAGATTTGGCATATTATAAATTTAGTTAATGTTTTGAAGGAATTTTTCAACAATGATAAGTTTCTAAAAGAGCTAAAATACACTTTCATCACTCTTATCTCTAAAGGAGTTAATCCCACTAACTTAGGGATTTTTGACCCATATCCTGTTGTAACATTATTTACAAAGTTATATCTATAGTACTCTCACTCAGAATTAAAACCATTCTCCTTAATCATATTGATTTTAATCAGGGTGCCTACAATATTAGTAGATCTATTGGTGATAGCATATCCATTGCTCAAGAACTTTTCAAGCATTATGCAAGGAAAAGAGGACACAAAAATTATGTCATGAAAGTTGATTTTCAAAAAGCATATGACATACTGGATTGGTTTTTTTATCACTAACACTTTGCAGGCTTATGGTTCTCCTTCAAAATTCATCAATTGGATTCATCAATGCATAAGTACTATGGCTTTTAAAATCCTATTAAATAAGGAACCTTCCAAGTCTATTAAAGTTGTAACAGGTAATAAGCTGGGGGATCCTACTTCCCCTTATATATTCTCATTAGCAATGGAGGTGCTCAACAAAATCTTACTTAGAGTGTAAAGAAAGACCCCAAATTCAAATTTCATGGCAAATGTAAAATGTTAAAGCTTATCAATTTGAGTTTTATTAATGATTTTTTCCTATTCTCTAAATCAAATTGCAATTCAATAGCTTCCCTCTCCAATTCGCTTAAGCTATTTAACAAGATATCAGGGCTCATCATCAACTACAATAAGAGAGCTTTATTCACTTCCAAAAGTACTTCCAGCCTTGCCCTAATCCTAGCTTCAATCTCTGGATTCAAAAGTCGGCAACTTTTTGTACCTAGAATCCTTATATCATCAGCCAATCCATCCCCTAGTGAATTCAAATGCCTCACTAATAAAATTCTCAACAGAATCAACAGTTGGAGTCATAGAGAACTTTCCATTGCTGGTAGAGCTCAATTAACTAATTTTGTTCTCTCTTCTATAGTAGTTTATTAGGGGTCCATCTTATAATTCCCAGCTACATCCACAAGCAAATCGATAAAATTTTCAATAACTTTTTATGGTCAAGATGCAATATGAATGCTAAGGCTAGCAAAATTAAATGGAAAGATGCATGTTCACCTCACAAGTAGGGAGGACTTAGTCTCATCGCTTCTAAATTGCTAAATCAAACAATGCTTACTAAGAAAGTGTGCAGATTCATCCAAGACAGACAATCCTTGTGGGTTAAATGGGTCAATGCCTATTATATAATAGGGAAATCCATTTGGTGCTTCAAATTCTAGGGAATGCTTCTGCTTTAATTAAATACATAGGTAAGATTTAGAGAAGATCAAAATTCATTACAATTATCAACCTGGCAATGGGGAAACACTAAAGTTTTGGTTTGATCCATGGCTCAATCAAAATATATCCTACAACCTTCCTCAATTTCATGTGCTCAAAGGATTCATTTCTGAAAATGCTAATATAGCTCAAGGCTTAACCATTTATCAACAACTCCAACATAGAAGTCCTTCCATGAGTCTCCTCGCTTCTCATCAATCTCACTCTTAGCAGGCAATTGACAGTATTTAGTGGATGCTAACAAATTCTAGTCAGTTCTCTACTTCTTCAGCTAAAAGCATATATAGAGCAGATTATCCCCAGGTACACTAGTTTCATGTAGTCCAAAACAAGAATTGACTTGCTCACCTTCTCTGGTAAGCTTTCAAAACTAAACTTGTGACCCTGGACAGAATCGGTAGCTTTCTATGCATTCCTAACTGGTGTTCCTTGTGGAAAAACAATTTTGAATCTCCCAATCATCTCTTTTTTTTTTCCTACACCTACTTAATTCAGATTTGGAAATACATAATGGAGAAATGTGGAATTCACAACCCCTTATAATCTAGTCTGACATCATGGAATGGAGTATTCAACTTAAACTACCCCAAGAAGGATGTGTATTGTTAATAATCACAACTATAACCTATCTACCCCAAGAAGGATGTGTATGGTTAATAATCACAACTATAACCTATCTTATATCAAGCATCTGAAATGAGAGGAACGACATAATCTTCAGGTCCATTGCTAGCACACTATAGTAACAATCAGTAATCATTCAAGATCAAATCAGGAGGCATAGATTCCTCTATAAGCACAAGCACATAGTCAGCGACAAAGCGACCTTACAGTGGAATCTAGACTAGCAAATCTGACGCAATATCAATTGAAGACCTAATTATTAGAGCTCATACTTGCTAACTTGCTTTGAATCTGTTACAAGATGATGCACACTCTTGCTTAGTTAGGTTCTCTCTAGGGGTTAGTCCCCTTGAATTGTATTCTAGTTTGTACACTTTCTTTAATTGAATATATAACATTTTATTTAAAAAAATTAATAAGAAAATCATTTATAATTTAATTAGAAAATATTTTTCTTAATTAGAAAACTATTTTCTATTATGAAAGAAAACTACTTTCAAAATTAAATAAAACGTTCTTAAGTTAATTGATAAAATCTTTTCATTATGTATTTAGAGTTTAATTAATTTTAAGTAAGGTTCAATTTAATTATTAATCTTAATCACATTAAGAAAAATAATTAACATAATTATGGAATTTTTTTAGATTTAAAAACAAAATCTTGTTTGAAAATAAGTCTTGGAATACTCCATTCCAAACTAAGAATAACTTTATTTAGTTTTAAATTACTTTAATTTAATAACTAAACATGTTTTATTCTAACATTAGAATAGGATTATTCTTGTACCCAAATAACCCTTGTTTCAGTTAAGAATAATCTATTCCTAACCTATGGCTGGTCCTTGTTCAAACACAGCCTATCTTATACCTATTTCAAAACAACACCTTTCATTTTACTTTGAGAAACCCTACCTTCTAACTAAGAAGCCTAGCCGCCACCTTTGCCAAGGTTGTTGCCACCCACAACCTATTGATGTTTCCTTTATAGGTGTCATTGCAGTTCGAAGCTATTGTGTTGTACCTAGCCACATTGTAACATCCCGTTACCTGCGGGGAGGTTAGAATTGTAAATATGAGTGACCAAAGAGAGCTTAGAAAAGCATTTCATGCTCATACATAATATAGCATATTCATACACGTGAACGGTGAATTTTTGCAAATGAAAATGACTGTACATGCGTTCATGACATTTCCCGGTATCAATTAATGTGATTGTTATTGAGAATTGCGGTTTATTGGTACTAAAAAAATGTTTTAGGAAGTCTGATTGTTGATTTAGAATTTTTGAAAATTGTGGGAAAAAACTTTTCTAAAAAAAATTCTGGGCTAGGAAAAATGCCAAGTGGCAAGACAATTGTTAACTAGTAGTAGAATTTACTGTCAAATGGAAATGGAAATTTAGATAAATGATTTCGGATGTATTAACAAATGCCATTGAAAACATTGGGAGAAAATTGGAGTAGAAATTTCGGTATCTAGTTTACCCGGTACACAGAAATAAATCGGTATTTAAGGCTGATGTCATTAAAACCAGGACAGTGGATAATTATTTTAGTGACATCAATTTAATGATGTATGATATTTTTCGGTGGTCACAAGAAATTTTTCGAACAGATGTTTTAAAAACCAAAACAAGGATGACATTTTTTGTAATTTAGTGGAAAAGAGAAGTATATAAGAAGTCAAATTGGAGAATAAGACAAAAGATTGTCTTCTTCTTCTCTCAACACTTCCGAAAACTCCATGGATACTTCTCTCAAGCTTTTTCAACTTTTGTATCAAGAAGAGGAAGGAAATTCAAGTCATTTGGGTGGTATAAAAAGGTAAGTCTCCATTCCTTTACTTAGATCCATGGATTAAAGCTTAGTTTCTCTCTTCTTTTGTGAAACCCATTTGAGGAAAAGTATGAGTTGCATGATTTGGATGATGGATTATTGTTCTTTGATGCCTAATGACACTTATACTTGAAGGGATTTCGTTTTTCTGGTGATTTGGGGGGTTAAATCAAAACCTAGGGTTTTGAAGGTTAAGTTGTCATGGAGACAGATTCGTGACTCTCTTTGTTCATTTTGTTTGAGCTGTTTAACGTGTGAATCTGGAGAAACTCAAAACATAGAAGTTGTAGATCTAGATGTCTACTATCTCCATGAACGTTTCCACAATTTTAGGGTGATCCGAATAAGAGTAATAGGCCCCGAATTGGTACTGGTGCAGAATACTAGCGAGATTAAAATGAGAACTGAAAGTTAATTGTTTGAAGACCTTAGAGCTAGAATTGGATGATGTGTTCTCCTTAAGAAATGCTCAAAAATGTGTCATATAAGTTCTGTAGAAAGGAAATTTTAATTGGATGAGTATTCTGTTAGATATGGCCGAATAAGTAAGGTTTGTGACTAACCTTAGTGATACAGAAGAGAACAGAAACAGGTCAGGCTTGTAAAAGGCAGAATAAATCCACTTTACATTATTTTTGAGCCGTCTTTGGATATGTGATATCCATATAATTCTATTGAAAATTAAGCTTTGAATAACCTTAATTGGATGAGAAATGAATGAGTTATAAGGTTTTGAGTCGGAAAAGGTCCAACCCATGACTCCATGTTAAGGAACTATCTATGAAAATACTATCAAAAAGGTGAACGAGATCATAAAAACCTTAGAAAAAAATTCATTGACTAAAGAGGGAAGAAGGAAATCTAAAACTTAACCTATGAGGTATAAGCATCTTCTAACCTATCAATACAAATTTCTAATCTATCAAACAAGATGAAGATGATCTTGGATTGTGAAATGAGCAATAGGGAACTGTACTACCAATATGGCTAGTATGGCCACCTAGCCTATGCATGTATGAATCTTGGGTTGCTTTTGAAATACAATAAGGATGCTAACTATATGGCTTCCTATAAAGGAAAACAACTAATGTATAACAAAGCCTTTTCCATCACTTATAATCTAGGTTAGAGGAATCACACAAACGTTTCATAGAAGAAGCAAGGAATAGGTAGAGAGAGAAGATCTATGGGACCAACTAAGTTCCAAAATGGGCATCAATTTCAATAACAACCACTATATAACAAAAGGATGGAGGAGATGCTAAAACAATCATATCTTCTATTGATGCTTAATTGAAATAAGTAATACAAACAACCAGAGTAAACATCCAAGAATTAAATGATAAATTGGCAAAAGTAACATAGACTACCAATGTAGCAATCTATAATTTCGAGGTACAAGTTGGTCAATTCGCTAATTGGAAAGAGAAAGACATTAATGAAAGTTTTTGACCAATATTGGGGTCACCCTTTAAGATCAAGTGTGTGCCATTATATTAATGAGTGGCAAAACACTTGAACCTAATGTTACCAAAGTCGTTGACGCAAATTATGTTAGAGTTAGGCTTATGTCACTCGAGCTTAAGCCTAATTGGGCTTTTAAGTGACTCAAAGCATATCTAAACCACCAAACTATTAATTGGGCCAACCTGATTTGACTTGATTGATCATCTATCAAAGGTTCAATCTTACTTCACCACTATGTTAGTCATCTTTATCTTTATCTTTTAGAGAACTCACCTAAAAGTAGGAACAATGACGTGTAGGTCGAGCTCAGGCTATAACTTTTATAAGACTTGATTAGGCTTAAGAGACTTAACCCAAGCAACTTGGATTGAACTTGAGCCCAATCAAGCTTTAACTGAAATGAAAGATGGAGGAGAGATGCAAAATCAGAAGATTCTGGAAATAGGGAGATGAGAGGTGGTGGATAATGATAGTGAAATTGCGGAAGATAGATGAGAGGTAGAGAGTGAGGGTAATGACACTGATAAGTCAAATTATGTATATATGCTTTTGGGATGAATTGGAACTAATTTGACTTATCTCTATGTGAATTTTTAGCTTTATTTGGTTAATTCTCACACATTTCAACTTTATTGCTTAATAGTTGCAAATGGATAGATTTTGGGGAAAGAGGTATAACTTTTTCTGTGGATGTCGGATTAAGGTCATTCAAACATACTTTCAAAGAGGACTCCAAGTTCTACAACTTCTATGAGACTCCAAGGAGTGATTTTGCCATATAAAAGGTCCAAATTGCACATTTTTTTAGATGCCTAGTGTATGTCCGTCCAGCGGACATGATGTCCCTTCAAACGGACATGAGTGGAGTTGGAAAGCTGGAAAACTAGAGAAGGCCTACCTAGTGGACATGAAGTCCACCTAATAGACATTTATGGGAAAAATTTGCTCTAGAAGACAAAAGAGGTCTGCCCAACAGACTTAATGTCCACTTAACGAACTTTGACGGCATTATTACGTTCCATATTCCCTTGTTTGGCAAAAACTAGGTTTCTTTGAGCCCAAGACACTATAGATACTCATTTTTAAGACCAAAAGAGGAGGTTATGCACTGAAAACGAGGCTGTAAAAAAAGAAGGCACCTAAAAAAGGAAAAGAAGAAGATGAAGGAGGATTGAATTAAGCATTGGAAGCAATCTTGTTTTGTGTTCTCTCTATCTTCTCTCTCTACTCTTTCTTGGATGTTGATTGTCTTTATTTGTTTTGATTCTTTTACCATGTTCTTGAACTAAACCCCATTTAGGGTTAGGGATGTAGCCTACTTTGGGGGGTTGATTTATATTTTATGGATTGATTGGTGTTGAACGAAAGTTCTTAGGTTATGTTTATCTTTCTTGAACTTTATTGTTGTTTCTATGCTTAATCACCATAGATGAAACCTTAGGAATCATATGATGAACTAAAAGGTGACGTGTGAGTTGTTCACTAGAAAGATAAACACGTTAGATTTAGAGATAGAGTTATCCTGAATTAGTGTGATAACTTAAGGTTGCTTGTTCTTAATGAATTTGACTAGTTAGGTTTCACATTGAGAGGTGATAATCAACTAGTTAGGTATTCTTATATGTCTTGAGAGAGAATATAAGTAAATTTGTGCAATTGTAATTATAACCTGTCATTCAGTCAATTCCATAATTTATTGATCAATCTCTTAAATTGGTGAACCCCAAAGCCCTAAGTCTAAATCATCATATTTCCTTTGTTTGTTTATTTACAGTCTTTACAATTTATTGTCTGCTCTGATCCAATCATCTTTTAATTTTCTTGTTATTTTAGTTCAAGTAATTAGGATTAATTTAGTAGTGAGTATCTTAGTCCTTATTGGAATACTCGATTTGTAGGTACTAGGAACGATTCTATGCACTTGCATTAAATACTTTTAAACCCATTCTCTTTGTTTTATTTCAGGAGCTGCATGACCTTAAGGCATTCAAGAAATTTGAACAACAATCAACTAATTAAGTTAAATCCTGAAATTGAACGCACTTGTAGAAGGAACAACTTCTAAAGAAGAAGAGGGATGGCAAATAATAATCAAAATCCAATTTTGCATCGAGAATAAGATATGGGGAACGATCAATTCAATGAAGAAAATCAGGCTAAACCGATGGTTGTTAATCCTACGGTTAGTAGAATTAGAGATTATTACATGCCATTTATTATTGGCAACCCTTCTTGCATTAGATTGAGTGTTGTAGCAAGGAATTATAAGCTGAAGCAGATTCATCAATTTATGTTTCCATAATTAATGGAAAGACAATTGAAGATGCTCTAGCCTTTATGAGAGATTATCATACTACAATTCAGACTCTTCCATTGTATGGATTGTCCGAAGAAGAGTTAAGGATAAGGTGTTTTCCCTATTGCATGAAGGGATTAGCAAGAAACTGGTTGCTGAGCTTTGAGGTAGATTCCCTTGATACTTGGAACAAAGTAGTCGAGACTTTCATGATGAAGTGGTACCCAACCCATAAAACTCTCAAACTAAGGAAGATGAAACATTCATTCTCGCAAAAAGAAGGAGAAAAGTTTCATAAAGCATAGGAGCGATTTAATGATCTCCTTAACCAGTGTCCTCATCATAGATTTGATACATACTCTTTGACTCAGTTTTTCTACTATGGTCTTACTGATCATAATAAGACTTTGGCGGATTTAAAGGCTGGCGGGAATATTAGTAACCTAAGTTCCCAAGAGTTATGGAATATCTTAAAAAAATTACGGAGAATTAACATTGTAAGGTGACTAGGAGCAAAGCTGTTGCTCTCAATAACGTGGGTTCTAAACCTAACATGGCCAACCAAGTTACCGAGATAAATAATAAGTTTAATATATTAATGAACAACAACAAGTCTGGTAGGGATCCTTGCACTCTTTGTGGTACATTTGGGCATACAACAACTAGTTGTATGAACATTGAAGCAACAATGCTAGAGGAAGAGGTGAACTATGTAAATAATGGTAAACAAGGTTAGAGATTTGATCTTTCTCAAACACCTACAATGAAGGTTAGAAGCTTCAACCAAACGTTTCATGGAAAAATCAAGGCGCTGCAAAACCAATGGGACCACCTGGGTTCTAAGCACTACCGAAATAGCAGTATTCACCTCCTTCATCTTCCACACAATAACAATTCCCTTTCCCTTGGGAGAAAAAAGTGTATAAGCTTGAAGATATGTTTGCTCAACTTATGAGCAAGATGGATTAAAGTGCTCAAGATAGCTCTCAAGCCATAAACAGAATGGAGTAGAACATCCATTCCAACCAAGTTGCCATCAGAAATTTAAAGGTGCAAATTAGTCAAGTGGAAAAAGAGGTAAGTGAAAAAGGTAAGGGAAAGCTACCTAGAAATGTCCAAGTAAATCCAAAACAAGATTGTATGGTAATTCTTTTGAGGAGTGGTAAGGTGGCAGAAGGTGTGCTTCCTAAAGAGAAGGAAGCTAAGATAAATGAAACCAAGGATGCTGAAATTGTGAATTTAGATGAAGAAGAAGAGCCTAAAGAAACTGAACCAAAGAAAGAGTCTTACCAATTTCAGAATTTTCCTTTGAGCCACCCATACCATACCCTCAAAAGGTAAAGAATAATCATGATGATTCCAAATTTCAGAAATTCCTTGACCTTTTTAAGAAGATTTAAATCAACATCCCTTTTGCTGAAGCACTTGCTGAGATTCCTGCTTACACCAAGTTCTCGAAGGAAATCATCTCCAACAAAAAGAACCTGGAAAATTTTGCTATGGTAGCCTTAACTGACGAGTGTAGTTTTATTTTACAAAATAAACTACCCCCTAAGTTAAAGGACACAGGGAGTTTCACTATTCCTTGTCACTTTGGTGCTTTTAATTTTTTTCAATGTTTATGTGACTTACGTGCAAGTATTAATCTTATTCCTTTGTTTCTCTATAACAGGTTTGGAATTGGTGATCTCAAACTAACTACAATTTCATTGCAACTTGCTGATAGATCAATTAGATACCCTATTGGTATAGTTGAGGACTCACTAGCAAAAGTTGGTAAGCTTATAATTCCAGTTGACTTTGTTGTTCTTAAGATGGATTTCAATATACAGCTTCCTATAATTTTAGGAAGACCATTCTTAGCCACTGGTGGAGCATTGATTGATGTTTTGGATGGTAAGCTGACCTTGAGAGTTGGTGATGAGAAAGAGGTGTTTAACATTTTCAAAGTTCTAAAGGGACTCTTTTTCAATGAAGTCACCTATAGGATAGATGTAATTGATTCTCTTACACTTAAGTCTATTCCTAAATTAATGTATGATGATGCTTTATAGACATGCCTAGCTTTAGGAATAGATAAAAATGAATTGGATGATGAGTTAATGGACTATACATATAGATTGCAAGGTAATGGTTTTAGGTATAAACCTCAAACTAGAATTGGGCCCTCCTAAACCTAAATTGTTACCTTCCATATTAAGCCCATCGAAACCTAAATTAAAACAGCTTCCAATTCATTTGAGTTATGCATTCTTAAGAGAATCAAATACATATCTGGTTATTATTTCTTCTTCTTTGAATTCATCTTAAGAATAGAAGTTATTAAGGGTATTCTTTGAACATAAATTCGCTATTGCATGGAATATTACTAACATAAAGGGAATTAGCCCTTCTATTTCTATTCATAGGATTTTAATAGAGGAAATCCATAAACCTAGTATGGAAAATTAGAGTAGACTCAATCCTAACATGAAGGAAGTTGTACGATCTGAGGTACTTAAGTTACTTGATGCAGGAATTATTATCCAATTTCTGATAGTTCCTGGATAAGTATTGTGCAGGTGGTACCAAAGAAAGGTGGCATGACCGTCATCTCTAATGATAGTAATGAGTTAATTTTCACTAATATTATGACAGGGTGGAGGGTTTGTATAGATTACAGGAAATTAAATTCAGTAACTAGAAAAGATCACTTCCCTCTCCCTTTAATCGATGAAATGTTGGAAAGATTAGCGGGGCATGATTATTATTGCTTTTTGGATGGTTATTAAGGGTATAACCAAATTCTCATAGCCCCAAAGGATCGGGAGAAGACTTCCTTCACTTATCCCTATGGCACATTTGCATATTGTAGGATGCCCTTTAGTTTATGTAATGCTCCTCCTAGTTTCCAACGCTGTATGATGTCCATATTCTCCGACATGGTGGAGAACATAATAGAGGTATTTATGGAAAACTTTTATATTTTTGGTTCCTCATTTGATGCATGTTTGTTCAATCTAGAATAGGTTTTATAGAGATGTGAAGAAACCAATCTTGTGCTAAATTTGGGAAAAGTGTCATTTTATAGTACAAGAAGGAATCGTCCTAGGCCACAAAATTTCAAACAATGTAATAGAGGTGGATCTAACAAAAATCGAAGTCATCAATAATTACCACCCCCCAATTCAGTTAGAGCAATAAGGAGTTTTCTTGGGTATGCAGGGTTCTATCGTAGATTTATTAAAGATTTTTCTAAGATTTCTAAAATATTCTTTGTTGCAAAAGGAAGTCCCTTTTGAATTTACTAATGAATGTCTTGATGCTTTCAACATGTTGAAAAAGGAACTTACCTCAGCCCCTATAATGGCCGCACCAAATTAGAATCTCCCTTTTGAGCTGATGTGTGATGCTAGTGATTATGCACTTGGGGCTGTCCTAGGACAAAAACAGGATAAGAAATTACATGTCATTTATTATACTAGGAAAGTTCTTAATGATGCTCAACAATTAAATACATATCAATTTATAATTAAATATATCAACAATTAAACACATATCACAGTTCAAGATGCCCGAGAGAAGTGTCAGGACCTTCCCTGTGCAATCTAAGGAGAGGAGCAGTGGTGCAAGCAGGCCTAGACCTATAAGGACTTCTATTGTTTCTCATCAAGCCTTAACGGTGGAAGGCAGTAGAAGGGGAGAAGTGGACAAGTCATCTACCCCTATGTACGATAATTGTCGCAAGTTTCATGGAGGGGAATGCTACAAGCTAACTTGAGCTTGTTTCAAATGTGGAGAGAAGGGGCATATGGCTAGAGAGTGTCTGCGGTATGTAAGAAGAGAGGGAACACAGATGCAAGCCTCAAGGAGAACTGAGACAGTAGGGCACAAGACTGCTACAGAAGTGGGCAGCTTTGTTGCAGCTAGGAGGGTAAATCCTCTAGGAAGATCAAGGGGGCAAGCATCAGCTAGAGTGTTTACAATGACACGAGAGGATCTAGAAATCGCTCCAGAAGTTGTAACTGGTATGGTTAAATTATTTGATGTTGATGTTGTTGTTTTAATTGATCCGGGCTCTACCCACGCTTTTGTTTCGTCGGGTAGAACTATGTATGGTAGGGATTTAAGCCCATTGGAAGCTCCTTTGATGGTGAGTACTCCAATCGGCTAGTGTATTATTATTAGTCAAGTCTATAGAGATTGTGAAGTATGTTTTAGTGAGGAATTGTTAGTGGTGAACTTTATGCCATTGAAGATGCGGGGATTAGATGTAATTTTGGGTATAGACACCTTAGAGAAGTAGAATGCCAACTTGGATTGCAAACGAAAGATAGTAGAGTTTGAAATGGGCGATGGTAGAAAGGTGGTGTTTATGAGGGACAGGAAGGTAATTCCACCTAGAGTTATTTCAGCCCTGACAACACAGAAAATGATAAGGAAAGGATGTGAGGCCTTTTTAGCCTATGTGGTAGACATGAGGGCAGATAAAGGAAAGTTAGAAGATATACCCATGGTTATGGAATTCTTGGATGTCTTTCCCTAGGAGTTACTAGGACTATCGCCACCTAGGGAAATTGAATTTTCCATTAAGGTTCTTCCAGGCACAATGTCAATTTCGATTCCGCCTTATAGGATGGCTCCAGTAGAATTGAAAGAGCTTAAAAAGCAATTGGAAGATTTATTGGAGAAAGGTTACATTAGGCCGAGCTCTTCACCTTGGGGAGCTCCGACCCTTTTTGTAAAGAAGAAAGATGGATCATTGAGGATGTGTGTGGATTATAGGAAGCTCAATTATGTCACTATAAAGAATAGAAATCTGCTTCCACACATAGATGATTTGTTTGATCAGTTGCAAGGGGTAAGGGTCTTTTTAAAGATCGTTTTGAGATCAGGTTATCATCAGCTGAGAATAAAGGAGTCTGATGTGTGAAAGACTGCTTTCATAACACGACATGGCCACTTTGAGTTCTTGGTCATGCCTTTTGGGTTAAGGAATGCACTTGTAGCTTTCATGGACTTGATGAATAAAGTCTTTAAGCCTTTCTTAGACCAATTTATCATTGTCTTTATTAGTGATATTTTGGTCTATTCTAATAGTGATAAGGAGCATGAGGAATATTTAAAAATTTCTTTGGAGACACTGAGGAAGAACGAGTTGCATGCCAAATTCGATAAATGTGAATTTTGACTAAAGGAAGTGACATTTCTTAGACATGTGATTTCAGAGCAAGGAGTACATGTGGATTCGAGGAAGATAGAAGCGGTTGTAAAATGGGAAGCACCTAAGAATGTAGTCAAAGTGAGAAGTTTCTTAGGTTTAGCCGGTTATTACAGAAGGTTTGTAGAGGGCTTTTCCATGATAGCAGCTCCACTTTCCAAATTGACAAGAAAGAATCAAGAATTTGTATGGACAGAGGAGTGCCAGAGCAGTTTTGAAGAATTAAAGAACAAGCTTAGAACTGTACCGATTTTGACTTTGCCTTCGGGTAGTGATAGATACATAGTGTATAGTGATGCCTCAAGGAAAGGATTGGGTTGTGTGTTGATGTAAGCTGATAAAGTGATTGCTTATGCTTCTAGGCAATTAAAGCCCTACGAGATGAATTATCCTACACATGATTTGGAATTAGCTACCATAATTTTTGCATTGAAGGTATGGAGACACTACTTATATGGAGTCACCACCAGGGTGTTTACAGAGCATAAGAGTCTTAAGTATCTGATGAGCCAAAAGGAGTTGAATTTGAGACAAAGAAGGTGGTTAGAGCTATTGAAAGATTATGATTTGATGATAGACTACCACCCAGGGAAAGCTAATGTAGTAGTGGATGCACTGAGTAGGAAGTCCACTATAGCACATATGGAGACAATATATGAAGGAATTAGGTAAACTTAACGTGACATCTTAGAGAAGAGATTAAAAATGGAAAACTGTATGAAATAGAGGTAAGGGAAGATGGATTAATGGTGATAGGCAACAGATTGTGTATTCTAGATAAGTTAGAGCTAAACGAGGAGATTCTTGATGAGGTGCACAATGCTCCTTATGAAATGCACCCGGGGAGTACGAGGATGTATCGAGATTTGAAAGAGCACTTTTAGTGGAAAGGAATAAAGAAAGATATTGCAAAATATGATAAGAGATGCTTAGTGTGCCAGCAAGTTAAGGATTAATACTAGGCACCTTCAGGAAAGCTTAAACCTTTTCCTATTCCGAAATGGAAGTGGGAAAAGATTACGATGGATTTCTTGATGAGATTGCGAAGTACTAGCAGGAAGCATGATGCAATATGGGTGATTGTGGATAGGCTAACCAAGTCCACACATCTCTTGCCAATTAAGCAAACAAATTCTTTGAATGCCTTGGCCAAGGAATATGTGGATGAAATAATGAAACTTCATAGGGTTTCAAGCTTTATAGTTTCGGATAGAGAGGCCAGGTTCACCTCCAGATTCTGGGAAAGCTTACAGGAGGCTTTGAGAATCAAGTTGCACTTTAATACAGCCTTCCATCCACAAATGGATGGTCAATTAGAAAGGACAATAAACACATTGGAGCCAATGTTAATAGCTTGTGTTATTGTTGGACTCCAAACCAGTTGAATTATTTTGATGCATGATTTTTATTTTGGAAGTCGTATGCGATCAGTTGAATTGGAAATTTAAGGTTGCTAAGGTTTAGAATTTTGTTTAAGTTTGATTAAAGTTTAATTTGTGGCCTAAATTAGGATTAATGGGATGAAATGAACCAAGGGCATTTTGGGAAGATCACTTAGGTCTTAGAATTTTAAAGCTTAAGTTGGAGGTCATAAGGGTCATTTTGTTAGAAGAGAGAGTTAGAAACATAAAAGAAGAAGGAAAATAGAAAGGGGGAGAAGAAGAAGAGGGTGTCGTTGAAGGGGAGAAGAGAAGAAGAAGGAAACTAGGGTTTTGCCAAATCTGGAGATTTCAGCTTTCCAAGTAAGTTTTAATCAGTTTCTTTACTTCTAATTAGTTGTTTGAGCTTGAATTAGTGATGATTAACAACTGAAATGAGGGATTGATGAAAATCAGAGGTCGA